>VYXD01016601.1:87713-114022 GCA_013397195.1 Hylia prasina
GGTGAGAAATGAAAGCCCACATACTCAGCTCCCAGAACTGGGGGTTTAAGAAAAAACATAGACATTATGACTTGCACAATGAAGTCACAAGAGTTGGCAGCTGCGTGGACTTATTTTTTCAGGAGTCATTGTTCTGCTTTTACAATATCCAGTATGGTTTAATTGGAAGGGAAAAAGAGGAAGAGAAACTAAATATGGGGGTTCCTTACCCTACCATAAGCATGTTATTGCCATGCTCCTGGACAGACTGTTCTGCTGGTAGCTCCTTCTTCTGCCTTGGTTTGGGCTCTGGAACAGTGTTGTTTGCAATATGGTAGATCAGTTGCAATAGGTTATGTCCCTACTTGGGTGTGATGGGTAAAACTGTATTGGAGCACCCAAGCTGCTATTACTCCTTCACATCTCTTAGAACAATTTTGGTTGGAAAAGCCTTCTAAGATCATTGGGTCAACTGTTTCCCCAGCACTTCCAAGCCCACCACTAACCTATCTCCCCAAGTGCCACATCCACATGTCTACTAAATACCTCTATAGGGATAGGGACTCGACCATGGCCCTGGTGTGTTGATTTGGCAGGGTCTGATTTTTTGGTAGCAGGGGAGGTGCACAGGAGTAGCTTCTGTGAGAAGCTGCTAGAAGCTTTGACCATATCCAACAGAGCCAATCTCTGATGGCTCTGAAGATGGACATGCTGCTGGCCCAGTTAGAGAGGTTGGCAACACTTGTGTGATGACATATTTAAGAAGAAAATCAATAAAAACTGCAAGGGCAGTTTTCCAGGGGCCACCCCTGGTGTGGCACTCGGCAATGCGCGGGCATGGTGCCGCCACGCGCCATCTTGGTGCAGCACATGGCAAGCCCTGCCTGCCTGGCCACCCCTGGCGAGCCACTGTGGGCAGGAGGGCAGGGGTGGCAGTGGCAGTTTCCCCTTTCCAGTGCTCCACATGAAGAGAGGCACTAACCAGCACCAGCACCACGGCAGCTGTCACTGCCCATGCATCACTGCCCATGCATCACTGCCCATGCGATGGAGGCGGGGC
Source organism: Hylia prasina (assembly GCA_013397195.1). Lineage (NCBI taxonomy): Eukaryota > Metazoa > Chordata > Aves > Passeriformes > Sylviidae > Hylia > Hylia prasina. The sequence goes on from VYXD01016601.1 coordinate 88,753, forward strand.
CGCATGGCGGGCAGCGGAAGCATGACAAGTGATCCCAGACATTGAACCTAGACAAGGAGAAACTTTTTGGTGCTGCAGGATCTTGAGTGGAACTTGTTGATAATGGTACCTATAAACAGCAGTTCTTCTTCCAGTTAGAGAAGAGTAGGAAGTGAGGACATGTGAGGAAAAACAACATGGTGGCACCAAGGTCAGTGGAAAAAAAGTGGGGGGAGGAGGTGCTCCAAGCTTCGGAGCTGAGATTCCTCTGCAAGCCATGCTGAGGACAGTGGTGAAACAAACTGTCTCCTTGTAATGCATGAAGTCCATGGGGGATGCAGAGATCCACTCGCAGCCAATGGGAAAAGTGCTCATGCCAGAGCAGGTGGATGCTAGAGAAAGCTGTGATCTAGTGGGAGACCCAAATAGAGAGATACAGAAAGAGAAAGAGAGAGAGGGCCCTTGCTTCCAAGCTAGAGCAGTCTATCCTTTGAAGACTGCACCCCTGTTGTGGTTTGGCACTGGCACAACACCAGGTACCCACGACAGTCGCTTGCTCACCCTCCGCTGACACAGCTGGGCAAAAGAGGGAAAAGGAAAAAAGTTAACAAAGGCTTCATGAGTTGAGACAAGGACCAGGAGGAAACACTTGAAGGGAAAAGCAGGTTCAACTTTAGTTGCAAAGTGAAATTTATTACTGACAGAATCACAGGACGATAAAGAGAAGTAAAATAAGCCCTTAAAACTTTCTTCCCCCTAGCCTCTCCCTCCTTCCCCCTGACAGCACAGGGAGACAGGGCATGGGGGTTTTGGTCAGTTCATCACCAAGATTTTCTTCCATTGCTCTGGGAGTGGAGTTCTTCCCCTGTGAGGCCATGCAGTCCCTCCCATTCGAGACAGTTCTCTGTGAACTCTCACAAGCAGCAGCCATACCNCCATGGGGGATGCAGAGATCCACTCGCAGCCAATGGGAAAAGTGCTCATGCCAGAGCAGGTGGATGCTAGAGAAAGCTGTGATCTAGTGGGAGACCCAAATAGAGAGATACAGAAAGAGAAAGAGAGAGAGGGCCCTTGCTTCCAAGCTAGAGCAGTCTATCCTTTGAAGACTGCACCCCTGTTGTGGTTTGGCACTGGCACAACACCAGGTACCCACGACAGTCGCTTGCTCACCCTCCGCTGACACAGCTGGGCAAAAGAGGGAAAAGGAAAAAAGTTAACAAAGGCTTCATGAGTTGAGACAAGGACCAGGAGGAAACACTTGAAGGGAAAAGCAGGTTCAACTTTAGTTGCAAAGTGAAATTTATTACTGACAGAATCACAGGACGATAAAGAGAAGTAAAATAAGCCCTTAAAACTTTCTTCCCCCTAGCCTCTCCCTCCTTCCCCCTGACAGCACAGGGAGACAGGGCATGGGGGTTTTGGTCAGTTCATCACCAAGATTTTCTTCCATTGCTCTGGGAGTGGAGTTCTTCCCCTGTGAGGCCATGCAGTCCCTCCCATTCGAGACAGTTCTCTGTGAACTCTCACAAGCAGCAGCCATACCACACCTGCTGCAAATGTGGGTCCCTCCCATGGGCAGACATCCCTCCCAAAACTGCTGCAATGTAGCTCTCTTCCCACAGAGTGCAGTCCTCCAAGGACTGCTCCAGCCTGGAAGCAAGGGTCCTCTCTCTTCTCCAGGTCTCCCAGTGGATCACGGCCTTCTCCAGACATCCAGCCCCTTCAGCATGGGCACCTCCCCCACAGGCTGTGGGTGGATCTCTGCATCCCACATGGAGCCAAGGCCTGCAGGGGAACAACCTGCTTCACCACGGTGATCACCATGGCCTGCAAAGAAATCTCAGCTCCAGCACCTGTTATTACTGACAGAATCACAGGACGATAAAGAGAAGTAAAATAAGCCCTTAAAACTTCTTCCCCCTAGCCTCTCCCTCCTTCCCCCTGACAGCACAGGGAGACAGGGCATGGGGGTTTTGGTCAGTTCATCACCAAGATTTTCTTCCATTGCTCTGGGAGTGGAGTTCTTCCCCTGTGAGGCCATGCAGTCCCTCCCATTCGAGACAGTTCTCTGTGAACTCTCACAAGCAGCAGCCATACCACACCTGCTGCAAATGTGGGTCCCTCCCATGGGCAGACATCCCTCCCAAAACTGCTGCAATGTAGCTCTCTTCCCACAGAGTGCAGTCCTCCAAGGACTGCTCCAGCCTGGAAGCAAGGGTCCTCTCTCTTCTCCAGGTCTCCCAGTGGATCACGGCCTTCTCCAGACATCCAGCCCCTTCAGCATGGGCACCTCCCCCACAGGCTGTGGGTGGATCTCTGCATCCCACATGGAGCCAAGGCCTGCAGGGGAACAACCTGCTTCACCACGGTGATCACCATGGCCTGCAAAGAAATCTCAGCTCCAGCACCTGGAGCACCTCCTCCCCCTCCTTCTCCACTGACCTTGGTGTCTCCCTGTTGTTTCCCTCACATGGTCTCACCTCCTCCTCTTCTCTGACTAGAAGCAAAATTCCTTACTTTGTTTTGATTTTCTTCTTAAATATGTCATCACAGAGGCATTACCAGCCTCTCTCATTAGTGTGGTTTCCTCCAGCAGCATGTCCATCTTCAGAGGCATCAGCCATTGGCTCTGCTGGACATTGTGGGAAGCTTCCAGCAGCTTCTCACAGGAGCCGTCTTTGTGGCCCCCCCACTACCAAAAACCAAGCTGTGCCAAACCAATACACTCCACCCCTCACCTCCACTCCTCATGGATGAGTGACCTATGCCACAACAGTTTTGGGAAGACNTCTCCAGGTCTCCCAGTGGATCACGGCCTTCTCCAGACATCCAGCCCCTTCAGCATGGGCACCTCCCCCACAGGCTGTGGGTGGATCTCTGCATCCCACATGGAGCCAAGGCCTGCAGGGGAACAACCTGCTTCACCACGGTGATCACCATGGCCTGCAAAGAAATCTCAGCTCCAGCACCTGGAGCACCTCCTCCCCCTCCTTCTCCACTGACCTTGGTGTCTCCCTGTTGTTTCCCTCACATGGTCTCACCTCCTCCTCTTCTCTGACTAGAAGCAAAATTCCTTACTTTGTTTTGATTTTCTTCTTAAATATGTCATCACAGAGGCATTACCAGCCTCTCTCATTAGTGTGGTTTCCTCCAGCAGCATGTCCATCTTCAGAGGCATCAGCCATTGGCTCTGCTGGACATTGTGGGAAGCTTCCAGCAGCTTCTCACAGGAGCCGTCTTTGTGGCCCCCCCACTACCAAAAACCAAGCTGTGCCAAACCAATACACTCCACCCCTCACCTCCACTCCTCATGGATGAGTTACCTATGCCACAACAGTTGTGGGAAGACTGTTTGCCCATGGGAGGGACCCCACGGAACAGCAGAAAAAAGACTCCTCTCCCTGAGCGGACAGAAAACTGTCTCGAGTGACAAACTGACCAGATCTCCCATGCTGTGTCTCCCTGTGCTGTCAGTGGGAAGGAGGGAGGGGCTAGGGCGAAAAAAGGTGTTTTAAGGGTTTATTTTACTTCTCATTATCCTCATCTGACTCTGTTAATAAAAAAATTACTTTATAGCTTTAAATTTAAACCTGCTTTGCCCACACAAGGAGTGTGTTTCTCCTAATCCTTGTCTCAACGCATGAGCCCTTTGTTAATTCTTTTCCCTCTCCTTTACCCAAGTGTAGCAGGAGAGGGTAAGCGAATGACTTTCACGAGGGCCTGGCGTTTGGCCAGTGTCAAACCATGACACCTGGGCAGTCTGTTAAAATGCTCAGTACTTTTGATACTTTGCACCTTTCTGTGGCAGGATATTGTCCTTGGTTTGTAAGAAGAATGAATAGCACTGAGCTCTGGGCTGAATTGCATCATCTGGATTTAATAAAACAATACTCAAAAAAAGCACAAGTCATGTTCCCCTGTTCCTGCATGGTGAAACTTATATCAGATGATGAGATGGCTCTGCAACACGAAAGGCCCAGAGCCACTCAATATTAACTCACCTTCACTCCCATTAGTGCATTCAACTTCAGTGGAAAACAAAAGCTGGAATGTCTTGCTGGAGGTGGGCCAAAATGACTGTTCCATCATGATCCCCTCTTGCTTGCTTGTCTCTGTAGAACTATAGGATTGCTGAAGGGTGGAGGGGGAGATGATGCATTTTCTTGTTACTGATAAAAAAGGACAATATTTTAACTGGGCATAGAGAAAAAGAGAACTCTTTTCTCCCTGTGGTAACAATAAAAACTTCTCTGGCTTTTTCACCGTGATACTACATCATCAAGCAAGCATCAGTGGGGCTCCATGGGTTCATAACCCAATAGCATTTGGCATCATGCAGATTCTGTGGATCTCTTCCAGGTTTTTGCTACCGCAAAGAGTCAGATCTCTAATGCAGCTTCAAGAACAGTGATTAAGGAATCTGTTTCTGAAAAGAAAATATATTTTTTCACCTTTCTTGCCACAACTTAGCCCATCAGCTAATTTGCCTGCTCGGTTCATATCCATGGCTGGTCATACATGCCTCTTACCAGCTGGTACATAAGTAGCTGATCAGTGTACTTCTCCTTACTTGAAGTAATTGTTTTTTTAATGCCATGAGGGTCCCTAATATGTTGCATGTGGTTTTCATCTGGGGCTTTCTGGGATCTTTTCCAGGAAGTTTCAGGTCATTACCTCAAACCTTTCTCAGCTGAAAAGGATTGAGGCAATAACCCACAATATCTTGGCGGGGGGGAGTGATTGGGAGGTGATGGGAGCAGGCGGGCAGGCGGGCGAGCAGAGAGAAAAAAAGAGAAGGAAGGAAGATTGGTTTATATAAGGCACTGAAGATAAGAGAATGAAAATTGCGTGCAGGATAGATGGAAGTAATGTGACCTTTGGCCCTCCAGCAAAGGTGTCATAAAACGTATTGCATTGAAGCAATATGTCAAAACGCAAGATCTCTAAGCAAGGAAAGCAGATGGCACAAACTGAAACCACTGTGACCACCACAAAGAAACCCCTTTAAAAGCTTCCAGCATGAGAGGGGTGTCTTGAAAAGATCATGAGGAATCACTGGCAAAGGAAGGTGAGTTTTAAGTCTAAATGTAAGTTATATGACCTTATACTCCATTTCAGCCAACGCTATACCTCACTCTGGTATTCACTCCTTTTTCTTCACCTCATCTGAAAATTGCCTTGGCTACAGAAATTACCATTTATGTCCACTTTATGTTTTCTGGTTGAGAGCCAGCTATCTACTGACCCAGCTAAATGAACCCAGGTTCTGCCAAAACTGTTCAACACCTACAGCACTTTTCCAACAGGGGAAAGACTAGCTTACAGGGCCTCAGGATAGGGATATGTGTGTGTGTGTGTATGTGTATTTATAGCTCCAACACAGGAAAAGTACTTTAAAAGTGGGGTTTTCCAAAGTTCTGAACAGTGTTTTCTTTCTCCTTTCTCTTGGGGTTAGGGGTGCTCAATAGTTTTAATGACCACTAATGAGTCCCTCAGATGCCCTGGATATTTTATGAAGCTTTAACTGAAAAAATATCTACAAAGCCCTTTCAAGTAGATCTGTAATACTCTATTTGAAATGGTTGAGGTTGAAGCCTCCCTGAATGGAAAACTCTGAGTGGAAAAGGCCATATCAAAGTAGCTTTGGAAGTGGCTTAAACTAGTGATTCTGCCAAAGGGTAGATGGAACTATTCTCTTTTGCTACCTTGTTTTCTTGTTGCTAGCCTGACAGAGTAAAAGTGGTTCCCTTCACTTCAAAGGATGGGGTGAGCTGGCTGGATTTTGAGGAAGATGACACGGGTTTCTAACTCTTCCTTTTTTCATGCACATCTGATGTCCTACAAGTGTTCATTAAGATATTAAAGCAATATCATTGCAATAGATGGAGACGGGGACTGAATTTTATCCTCCAAGTCTTGGATTTCCAAAACTTCAAGATGATTCTGTATATGTACATCAGAAGACTTTCTAGCAACCTTCTTTTCATAAGGTGTTGAATAACCCATCGTGGAATCACATCCCCCTTTGTCTTCCCTCTCCTTCAACCAAAGCAGGAAAAATTCAGTTTGCAGCCCTTTGCCTCTGTTATTGTAAAGCAAAACACCACATACAGCCAAGCACTGTTATTTCATCTGTGTCTCTGAAGTGACAGGAAGCAGTGCACTGAACTCCAAAGCACTGAGGATCTCCACATTTCTTAACACTTGCAAAGATGTCTCTCTTTTCTCCACTCCTAGTCCACACCATCTTTACAGATAATATATTCTCTTAACATCAAGAAGTAACTGCTATATAAATCCTGTACATTAAGGACCAACATTTTACAGCTTTCTGAGATTTGAATCAAAAGACTATGCTTTGTATCCAAGGACAGCATGTATTTTCCTTCCACTTTTCCTTCCTTCTGTATTTCAAGGTGCACATGTCATCACCTGCTACTACGTTACAGCACAGCTATCCAAAAGATCATGATCCCACCCTAAGAAGTTATGAAATCAACACAAGATTCAGGAGGTGTTTCTGGGACAAGACACATCTTGCATTTCCTTTGTCTTCTGGTTTCTACAGAACATCAACCAAGTACAGACTGTGATTTTGCACCTCTGGCATTTTGATTGCTTGAACATCCATTTCTGTTTGAATGATGAGTGATTCCCACAATAAATTTCATTGATGACACTCCAGAAGACACTTTTATTGACAGAAAATCTTGTAAATCACTTCTTGCTTCCCATTTAAGCCTCCTTTTCCCAGAAACCAAGGCATGTTTTCTCCTTAAATACAGGATGGAATTTCAGGACATCTCTCCCCTTGTTTACCACTGTGCTTCAGAAACACTGGAGAACATCATTACATTCGCACATAAAAGATTTGCTGAAAACAGGTAAAATAATTTCCCAGACTGAGTACTGTGCTTTGCAGAGATCTGTGGGGAAAAAACCCCACTTTCTGTTATATGATGCAGTTTGAAGCCTCTGTCTCTGGTTTTGAACACCCTCTTAGCAATTGTAATGAAATCTACAAGCTTTGGACTAATATCTGAAACCAGAATCATGCCAAAAAGGCTGAAGACAGACCAGTTTTGGATTAATAAAGAATTTTAGATCATGGTGTAACTCCAGGAGTGGTTATTAGCTCATCTGGCAGGCTGTTTAATGTTACCCAGTTACCTGTATATTAAACTGAGTAATCTGTGTTCAACTGCAGCTCTTCCTGAATAAAGAAACCTGCCAATTTTCAAAGACTCAAGAGGTATATTCCACATCTTTTTGTTTCTGTTCCCAACACTAACTGTACACATTTCCACACTTCCATGCTTTTATGACCTGAATTTGTTGTGCCTTCTTTATGAGACATCTGCTTGCATTGGGTTTGCTCTTTCTCCATTGCATAAGAGCCCCTGGTAATTAGTATTCTCTTCTACAAGATACTTTATATCATAATCAAGTCAATTTGTCACTTGATGGCTAAACAGAATGAATATTTAAGTTTCTTGTTGTAAGATATATCCGTTTTCTCTTACTTTTTCAGCATCACAAGCAAAAATTCTCCACTAACTTCAACTGTCTCTAGAAGTCAGGTATCAACACCACCTGAATTACCCAGGTCCAAAAACAACAATGCATCTGCACTGGGTTTATTTTTATCTGTTGTGGGTTTGCCTGCGATGTCAATAAAATCTGTTGGGAGAAGTTCTGCTCCTGAGGCTTGGTGAAATGCCCTGTAGGTCTGAAAAAAATCAAAACCAGTTTATGAAGAAATTACTTTGTAGTGAGAGATTTAAATCATTGATCTGCTCAGCTAGCTAACACTAATTCTAGTTATGATCCTAAGAAGTTAATGTTTAAGAAAGAAAAATCTGCAAAGGTTAAAGTCATCTCTCCATTTTTGCTCTCCAGCAGCTTTCCCATTTCTCAGACAGAAAAGAACAAAGCTGAACCAGAGATAAACAGCCTTTCTTTTCCCCTTTGAACCACATCCCAGAACAGTGAATACCTCTCCAAAGTGAATACCTGAATATTTTTTAGAAAGGAAATAATTTCTCCTCTCCTTCTGTTCTTACTCCTCTTTCTTCTCATTTTCTAATTTTCTTGACAAATGACAGATTTGAAAGAAAGTACCACAAGGGCTCATTCTACTTCTGTTGAAGCCACAGGAGTTCTTCAGACAATCAAAACCTGTCCTGAAACAAATATATCTGGGATCACAAGCCCCACAAGTCCGGAAGTGCCTCACTATGGCTTAGACAGTCCCTTCATGACAAATAAGCTTTGAGATGAGGTCATGTTTGAGGAATTGTGTAGGCATAAATAAAGGGGTGTCCTCTTGGACAGGAAGAGCTTTATGAAGAGAAACACTGGAGTGCCACAGCTTCTTAATTAACTTCTTCAGGAGTTAGGATCCAGACCTCACATGCTAAGAGATATCCAGAGGTTTTGGAGCATCACAAAAAATCACCTGTTGATATCTAACTGTGTGTAGAAAAGCCTGTACATGGGGCTTTCCAAATTTAAGATCCTGAAAAACAAACTTTCTGGGGTATCACCATCACGTGACTCTCTAGGAGTATCATTCCTCAGTCTTTCCTTTGCAATCTCAGAGATTTGCAAGGTGATCCCCAAAGCCAGCTCAGGTTCCCTTCACATTGAGAGGTACTATTCATCCGCCTTCACTTGTCTCAAAATATTCTTAAACAATGTGTTTTCCTTAGCAGTCTGTGTAGCACAGTATTATTTTCTTCTTCATGTGTTTCTGTGCTTTCTCCAGTGAATGTCTGTTTATTGAATTGTCCTTTGAATTTCCTACTGCTTCTTTTCAGAGACTTCCAAATTATTCTTCCTATGCGGATCTTCACCTTCCTTTCAGGCCCCACACTGGCCTGTGCTGCCCTTTAATCCTACTGGGGCTTAACAAAGATGAATTTAAACTGCAAGCTCTTCCAACTTTTCCCAGTTTTCTGCAGTAAAAGTCTCTGTGCGTTCTAAGATCACAATTCCTCTGCGTGTTTTACATTCCCTCTGAGTCAGCTGAGCAGAGGTCAAGAAGTTTAGTGTTGACTCTTCCAACATTTCATTCCTCCCATGCATTGCAAATACAGCAGTGTTGTGATTCTTCTTTGTCTGAGATCGTCTGCCTTCAGATCTTTCCTTTTGCTCTTATCTACAGCTGTGGGACAGAACTTGGGTGTAACCCAAGTGGCACCACACTCAAATGCTTCTCCTCCAAACCCTTGCTTGCAATCAGCAATCCCCCTCTCGCTCTCTCCTGAGTTTTGATTTAAGTCATTCAACTTCCAGTCTCTTTTTATACTTCCTGCCATCTAAGTGTAGTTTTCTTTTGTGACTAGTCTCAAAAGGAGACTAGAAATAGGCCAAAACCCTTCAGTTTTGGAACTTTGGTCAATCCTTTAGTCCAAGTACTTGGCAACTGATAATTTAAGCTTCAGCATGTCCTGTCCACTTTTGTAAAGCTGGGTTTGTTGCAACATGAGCTGACTTTCTGCTGTGGATATGTCAGCCTCGTGCTATGACAGGAGCTGGCATTCCTGTAACCATGAAATAATAGTCAATATTCAGTGAAGCAAGGAGGGGCATCAACAAAATTTCCACTCTGGACTTTGGAGGGCAGACGTTGGGCTATTCAAGAGACTGACTCAGAGAGTACCTTGGGAAACATCCCTTAAAATAAAGGGGTCCGGGAAGGATGGACATATTTTAATAAAGAAATCTTGAATACACAGGAGCAGACTGTCTATATGCTGAAAGATGAGCTAGTAGGGAAGACAACCAGCCTGGATGGGCAAGGAGCTTTTGAAGGAATGAAGGGGAAAGAAGAGAATGTACCTTTGGAAAGAGGGGCAGGTAACCCAGGAATTGTTTAAAAATGTTGCTATGTCATGTCGGAAAAAAAACAGAGGCAAAAGCCCAATTAGAACTTAATCTGGCCACTTCTGTGAAGGATAAAAGAGTAAAAAATAATAATAATTAAAAACAAAACAAAACAAAACAAAAACACCCAAAAAACCCACAAATGGCAAAAGGAGGGGGCAAGAACAAGCTCCATTCTTTATTGGATGTAGGGGGAATATAGTAGCTAAAGAGGAGGAAAAAGCAGAGGTACTTAACTCCTTCTTTGCCTCAGCTTTCAATATGAAGACAGCTTATCCTCAGGACAACTAGCCTCCTGAGCTGGTAGATGGATACAGGGAGCAGAATAGCCCCCCTTATTCAGGGAGAAGCAGTAAGAGACCAGGTGAGCCACTTAGATGCTCACAAGTCTGTGGGACCAGGGGGGATCCATCATAGGATGATGAGGGAGCTGGCATATTAGTTCATGAAGCTCCATCACTTACCATCACTCCTGGCTAACTGGGGATGCCCAAGGTGACTGGAAGCTGAATGCCTATCCACAAGAAGGGCCAGAAGGAGGATCCAGGAAAACTACAGGCCTGTTGTGGATTTGTTAGCTCTAGCCAGGTCTGGACAGAAGACGCTAGACATGGTGGTATCTCGTTTGAACTTGGTTGTATATTATATATTATCTAAGTTACAGTCTCACACAGTGTGAGCTCTCTCTTGTTAAGCGAGAAAATGGCCCCTTCTAACTTGTTTCAAGGATTTTTGAACAATAAGCAAAACCAGTTAAAACCTGACACCTAAGTTATGTTTATTTATGACCCAATTAAAGATCACTCAATGTCCGCAATGCAGGCCTCCACTAACCAATTAGAAAAAGTCACCCAAACCCGAGAAGAAGGAGGAAGAAGAAAGCAAAGAAGAAGGACTCAGACAACGCCCAAATCCCTCCATTTTGTCTCTTTACTTATATATGACTATACTCTATGTCCCAAAACCCCAAACTTTAAATATTTTACCTTGTGACATCACACATCTTTATAGTACTACACAATCCCAGTGCTATCACTCAACTTTGGAAGCCATTCCCATGGCCTCAGGTCAAAGGCAGTACCCTCCTGAGGGTTACCACCTCTCAAAGCAGAAAGCCTAATATTTTCAGCATCCAGGGTTCCAACAGCCTGTCAGCCTGATCTCGGTGCCTGGCAAGATTATGAAACAGGTCATCACACAGCACCTACAGGATGGCCAAGGGATCAGACCCAGCAATTACAGAATTAGGAGGGACAGGTCCTGCCTGGCCAACCTGATCTCTTTTTACGACAAGTTGACCCACCTGGTGGACGAGGGGAAGGCTCTGGACGTTGTCTACCTGGACTTCAACAAAGCCTTTTACACCATTTCCCATAGCATACTCCTAGAAAAGCTGTCAGCCTATGGCTAGGACAGGAGCACTCTTCACTGGGTTAAGAACTGGCCAGACGTCCATGCCCAGAGAGTGGTGGCCCGCTGGCATCCAGCTGGGAACCAGTCAGTAGTGATGTCCCCAGGAGTCAGCATTGGAGCCAGTCCTGTTTAATATCTTTATTGATGATCTGGATGGGGGGATTGAGTCCACCATTAGCAAATTTGCAGATGACACCAAGATGGGAATGAGTGTGGATCTGATGGAGGGTAGGAGGACTCTGCAGAGGGCCCTGAACAGACTGGATACATTGGCTGAATGCAACAATGTGAGGTTTAACAAGACCAAGTGCTGGGTCCAGCACTTTGGCCACATCAACCCCCTGCAGCACTACAGGCTGGAGACGTGTGTGGACAGTGGTCAGGCAGAAAGGGACCTGGGAGTGCTGACTGATGGCAGGCTGAACATGAGCCAGCAGTGTGCCCACATGGCCAAGAAGGCATCCTGGCCTGCATCAGGAATAGTGTGGCCAGCAGGATGAGGGGGATTCTTCCCCTGTACTCAGCACTGGTTAGACCCCACCTTGAGTACCAAAGTGTCTAAACCCTCAGTTTAGGAAGGGCATTGAGATGCTCGAAAGCATCCAGAGAAGAGCAACAAGGCTGGTGAGGGATCTAGAACACAAGCACTATGAGGAGCAGCTGAGGGATATGAGGAGGCTCAGACTGAAAAAAAGGAGGCTCACAGGAGACCTTATCACTCTCTACAGCTCCCTGAAAGGAGGTTGTAGTCACGTGGGGGTCAGTCTCACAGGCAACCAGTGACAGGACAAGAGGACACAGTCTCAAGCTGCACAATGGGGAGATTTAGGCTGGACATTAGGAAAAAATTCTTCACAGAGAGACTGACTGGGCAATGGAATCAGCTGCTCAGGGGGGTGGGGNTGGCAGGCTGAACATGAGCCAGCAGTGTGCCCACATGGCCAAGAAGGCATCCTGGCCTGCATCAGGAATAGTGTGGCCAGCAGGATGAGGGGGATTCTTCCCCTGTACTCAGCACTGGTTAGACCCCACCTTGAGTACCAAAGTGTCTAAACCCTCAGTTTAGGAAGGGCATTGAGATGCTCGAAAGCATCCAGAGAAGAGCAACAAGGCTGGTGAGGGATCTAGAACACAAGCACTATGAGGAGCAGCTGAGGGATATGAGGAGGCTCAGACTGAAAAAAAGGAGGCTCACAGGAGACCTTATCACTCTCTACAGCTCCCTGAAAGGAGGTTGTAGTCACGTGGGGGTCAGTCTCACAGGCAACCAGTGACAGGACAAGAGGACACAGTCTCAAGCTGCACAATGGGGAGATTCAGGCTGGACATTAGGAAAAAATTCTTCACAGAGAGACTGATTGGGCAATGGAATCAGCTGCTCAGGGGGGTGGGGGAATCACCATCCCTGGAGGTATTTAAAAAAAAGATGGGATGTGGCATTTAGTGCCATGGTTTAGCTGATGAGGTGGTGTTAGGTCGTAGGTTGGACCTGATGATCTCAAAGGTCTTTTCCAACCTAGTCAATTCTGTGATTCTGTGAAACTATCCATATTGCTTCTACAGCTGCATTGGCCAGAAGCCCCTCTTAAGACACATACATGAGGATGTTTTGCAATCCTGGGCCCATGTGAAGCCTGTTGAACTCAATGTCTTCCAGTGACTCAATGCCAGTTCCACAGATGTTATAAAGCACAATATCAGATGTGGGGTGGGATGCACAGGTTTAGGTGCCTTTTCTTTGATTGGTCCCTAACTTTTGTTTACACAAAAGCAACAATATTTAGCAGATAACATCTCATCCAGCATGGTATTTTGCCCTTGCAAGTCACTTGTTTTAAGTTTTGGTTTAGCCATAGCATTGCAATATCAAATGAGGGTAAGAGCTGCTGAACCTGGTATCCTGATAGAGACTGTTGCAATTTCATGTTCCCACATCCAGCATGTGCACATATACACAGTACAGATATATACATAAATATACATGTAAACATCTAGCCCGTCTTTCTCCAGCGAACTGCAGAACTGTCAGCCTGACTTTTATGCCAGGGAAGGTGAATGAGCAAATCATTTTGAGTGCCATCACCTGGCACATGCAGAACAACCAGGGAACCAGGCCTAGCCAGAATGGGTTTGTGAAAGGCAAAACTAATGGCCCTGATATCTATCTTGGCAACAAGGCCTGCTTGGTAGATGAGGGAAAGGCTGTGGTATTGTCTACACAGACTGTAGTCATTGTCTCCTACTGCATTCTTCTGGACAAACTGCTCATGGCTTTGACAGGTACACTGTTTGCTGGGTAAAAGCTGGCTGGATGGTTGGGCCCAGAGAATGGTGGGGAATGGGACTAAATCCAGTTGCTGGCCAGTCACTTGTGGGGTTCCCTGGGGCCCAGTATTGAGGCCTGTCTTGTGTAATATATCTATTGATGATTTAGACAAGGGGATTGAGTGCACCCTCAGTAAGTTCACAGACGACCGAGGTGGGAGTGTTGATATGCTGGAGGGCAGGAAGGCTCTGCAGAGGGATCTGTGCAGGCTGGATCCATGGGCCAAGGCCAGTGGTATGAGGTTCAACAAGGCCAAGTGCTGGATCCTGACCCTGAGTCACAACCCCACACAGCTCTCCAGCCTTGGTGAAGAGTGGCTGGAAAGCTGCAGGGTGGGAAAGGACCTGGGGCTGCTGATGCACAGCAGCTGAACATGAGCTCAGGTGTGCCATGGGGGGAAAGAAGGCCAATAGCATCCTTACCTGTGTCTGCAGTGGTGCAGCCAGCAGGATGAGAGAAGTGATTTGAGTGATTGCACCCCTTTGCTGGCACTGGTGATGAGAGGTAGGAGAGCTGAGAGGCTCAGCCTGGAGAAAAGGAGGCTCAGGCAGGACATTCTCACCATCTACAACTCCCTGACAGGAGGGTGGAACCAGATGAGGGCTGGTCTCTTCTCCCAAGTAACAAGTGACAAGACAAAAGGACACAGCCTCAAGTTGTGCCAGAGGAGGTCTAGGTTGGATACTGGGGAAAACCTAGCCACCTAGGTAGGTTTAACACCAGCAGGACTGCAAGGTCCTCCTTGGAAGCAAAGCTCTGGGTACAACTGGCAGCCAACATTCTCCTCACTCTGCTCTGAGTGGTGTCAGTGTCCATCATGTCTGGCAATCACATTCACACAAATGAGATTTCTGCACATAAAATAAGCTGAACCATAAATCCTCACAGTTGATAAAAAGCTAAACAAAGAAAGCAACAAATCAAGGGAAAGAATTGTCTGGAACATCTAAAATGCAGGGTCTTAGTCTCCTCATGAAATTAAAATTCCCAGCCCTGGAAAAATCCAACAGAAACAGAAAAATTCCTCTAACCTTCGCAGAAATATGTTCCCTTTTGCCAGTAAAAGCCATTCCTTCACAGCACCATTTGGATAATTTTCCTCTACATCTTGTTCATCTGTCACCTCATAGGCTTCAGATTTTGTTGTGTTTTCATCACTGGTCTGTATATAAGAAAATGAGTGCGGGGAGAAAAAGATTTTGGCAAGGATCCTTGCCTGGAGTGAATATAAAACTCTGTTTTATTTAACTGATCTGGTTGTGTGTGTGATAGAAGGGAAACAAATAAAGATAGGGGTTTTTTAAAGTGAGTGTGAAAGAAATTCCCCAGACAGACAAATAAAGAACTTTTTTATTGCTAATAGCACATGTTCTGGCATGAGCTTTTCACGTTGTTAACCCACCTTGAAAGTGAGTTTAGTTGTTTTGGGGTTTGGTTTGCTCATTTTTCTTTTTGAAATCTTTCTTCTGGCTTTTTAATTGTTACAGTAAGGGGAAAAATTATTTTCAAAATGCCACCTAACACACAGACACACACCCCAAAATCCCATCTCTCTTCTTGCTATGTTGCTAGGTTTAGGCTAGACTGACAGGATGCATGGTTTCATCTGTTGTCATCTTGCTGGTTGACATTTGCTTGACCTGGGTGGATCTGATTGCAAAGAGCATCTCGGAGTGGAAAGAGAGGAAAACATTGCAAAGGAAATTAGAAGGAAAGTGCATCAACTATGCTCCCCACTCATGTCTACCAAAAGATATTATACATAATGCATCAATTCAGGACAGAAATGCACATATACCTATTCTTTGAGCACACCTTAGACCAGGGAAGGACCAGAGCATTGAATCACAGAATAACAGAATGGTTCCCATTCTACTCCCATGCCTTGGGCAAGGACACCTTCCACTAGACAAGGTTGCTCCAAACCCCATCCAACCTGGCCTTGAACCCTTCCACGAATGGGGCACCCACAGCTTCTCTGGACAACCTCTGCCAGGCCCTGACCACTCTCACAATCAAGAATTTCTTTTCATTATCCCATCTAACCCTGCCGTCTGTCAGTGAGAAGCCATTTCCTCTTGTCCGGTCCCTGAACAACCAAAGTCCTTCTGTGTCTCTCTTGGAGCCCCTTTATGTACTGGAAGGCTGCTACAAGTCCCCATCTAAATGTTTTCCATGACCCAAATGCTTGTGATACCTACAGACTCTGTATGGGAGTGAGGTTAGATAAGTGTGCAGTCCAAATGGATCTTCAATATCAAAAAAAAAAAAAGGAAAGAANGCCTGACCACTCTCACAATCAAGAATTTCTTTTCATTATCCCATCTAACCCTGCCGTCTGTCAGTGAGAAGCCATTTCCTCTTGTCCGGTCCCTGAACAACCAAAGTCCTTCTGTGTCTCTCTTGGAGCCCCTTTATGTACTGGAAGGCTGCTACAAGTCCCCATCTAAATGTTTTCCATGACCCAAATGCTTGTGATACCTACAGACTCTGTATGGGAGTGAGGTTAGATAAGTGTGCAGTCCAAATGGATCTTCAATATCAAAAAAAAAAAAAGGAAAGAAAGAAATTAAAACTGCCACACTTCTTGTGAGAGGATTTTCACCATTACAGTTCTCAAAAATGAGGAGCCTTGCATCAGTGTTTCCCACCCATGCTGACCCCAGGTCTCAAATTCAGCCCCCAGCCAACTATTCCATCTGCTGACCATCCCCTTGTTGGACACAGAGGTGCCCCTATATAAGGTTGCAGAAGGGATTTGCTTGCACCTATCCTATGCCCCCTTTTTGCCAGGACTGAGCCCATCAAGTCTCATTGAGAAGGACGTAGTGACATCTGTCCCATCCTGTGGTCTTTGGAATCTGCTGGCAGCAGGGTGAGCAGTGTGCCAGGCTGGTTTGGACAAGCCAAGGTTGCTCTTGTGCCTTTGCCTGTTTACCCAAAGACCTACAAAAAGCCAGTCCAAGTGAGCCATGGAGCTGGTGTACTCCAGAAGCCTCATACTGATTTCTCAAGGCAGGAAGGTTCCCATAAATATGGAGGAGGCTTCAGTGCTTTTCTGACCCAAACCACTTTCACTCAAGCCTTTTTGAACCTTTTCCTATACTACTTCACCTCCTTCAGCCCCATTTTTCCCAGACCCACAAGGATTTCCCTGAGCAGGGGTTGCCAGACCAAGACAGTCTTTGTGATGAAGACAAGGATCTGAAGGATCTGTCATCAGGCAGGAAGTAGGAAGAGGAGGTAAGGGAAGAGTAAGGGAAAAGGCTGCCGAATTCTTCCTCTTGTGAGTTGAACAAGATTTGGCCTTCTCCCCACGATAACCCAGAGCTTTCTCTGAGGGATAAAAGCAACAGCAGACATGCAGATAGGATCCTGTTCTCCCTTTCCCCAAAGGTATCCTAATGCTCAACACTGTGCCATTTGATTGGGGCTGAAATCACAGAAAAGCTGAGCCCAGAGGAAGCCAGCTCGTGTACAGAGCACTGCAGATGCAGGTGACATGAGGAACGGTGACATTGGTGTACTGCTAGAGGGTATCCCCACCCGTAGCCAAGAAGATCTGGGCCCATCATGTCTTCTAACCTACAGCCTGAGACATTTTTGTCTCACATGCTGGACATGGACTAACCAAGGGATTCCACGATACAGGAACACAAGGCAGAAGGGAATTTGTCCCCAAGAAGGAAAGGGAGAGGGAGAAGGCAATCAGCCTCTCATCACAACAGTCCATGTCACACAATGTGAGATCAAAGAGGACACGGCATAGCCTCTCTCCTGCTTTAGACAACCATGTTTTCTAATGTGGGAAGAGCTCCTTTGTGTCAAGGGAAAGCTGTGGGGAACAATTTGCTGTTGGGACAGAGTGGATCAGAAGCAGTGATGACTTTCGCTTCAATCGTCTTCATTCTTGCATGGTTTTAAGATAGTTCTGCTCAGGGGGGCACCACTGTCAGCTAAAGCTTCTGTTGCACATATGGTGAATGCATTTTTGTGGGCATCATCTTCCACCTTTCCATCAAATACAATCCCATAAAGATTTACAAGCAAGCAGAGAAAGATTTTATCCTAATCAAACACCAAACAACTCAGTCCTCAAACAGAAGAGTGAACTTTCATTAACTGGGTTATTCCTCAGCCATCCATCTGAAAGGGATTTCTCATTAATCCCTAATATGGTGGCAGATTCTGGGGCCGGAGTGATTATTTGTGATTTTTTTACCCACTGAGGTGTTTGAAAATTACTTTATAGAGAGGAAAAAGTCAGAGAAAAAGACATTCTTCTCCACTGTTCAGTAAGAAAAGCCAGACATTACCAAGGGAGAAAGCTCTACAGCATTTTGTCAGGCTAGCTGTAGCTCAGCAGCCCTAGTAGATATAGCACAGCTACTGTCTTGCTATGCCCTCATTTCTTCCCTATGGTCAAAGGCAGATGAAACACAGGGCTCCTCAAGCTGACAGACAGTAAACTTGCTTCTTCTACAACTGTTGGAAGTCTCTGAATAGAGCAAAAGCCATAGGTTAGCCTTAAAAATTGTTAAACACTTCCAGAAGCCTATTGTGTCCAGATCCAAGAGTTTGATGTGGCTTTTTAAGAGGTATAGCACAGTAATTTCATTTTTGACTCAACTTTAGACCTCATCTTCCTTAAAACTTTGTTATTTTGAGGCCCATATATCACTGTTTTCTGCCCAACCAGAAAGAAATCAACATGTGTTTGAAGAAGCTTTTCTGGTTTGGTGAATTCCACAGG
Source organism: Hylia prasina (assembly GCA_013397195.1). Classification (NCBI taxonomy): domain Eukaryota; kingdom Metazoa; phylum Chordata; class Aves; order Passeriformes; family Sylviidae; genus Hylia; species Hylia prasina. The sequence continues at coordinate 107,112 of VYXD01016601.1, forward strand.
CTCTGTCATCAGGTAAATCCTCCAAATGGGCCACAGATCATATTGTCAGCCTGTCTCAGTATTGGTTCCCCCCTAATAAACTTCACCCTGAGTTTACAACAGCAAAACTGGTTATCTGTCTGAAGTACCCATGTCACTTTTCATCTGTCCAAGCTGTGAAGTCAAGTGTGGTAACTCAAATAATGTTTTTTAAGCCACAAATGGGTGCTGCAGTAATGCAACACCTTCTCCACTGCCACTGTGCCACACAGGCCATCCCTAAGGAAGCTCTTTCTCACCATAAGTTGTATCACTCAGGACAAGGCTGCTTCTCTTTGCAGCCATGAGCTTTAATTCATCACTACCTGATATGGATCGACTGAAAGTGTCAGAGAAGCCCTGTCTCAGGTTCAGATTTTTGGTAGCATCTTAAATTCAGGTGACCCACACCTAAACCACCTTGGCTCACAAGTTCTTAAAAATGGTCAATCGGGTCTATTGAATAGACAGGAGATTAACAGACAAAATGCCTTAAACAGAGTTACTAACTATAAATCTCTAGATTACATAAAACAGTGCAGAACATAAAGGTACCTACATTATATCTAGAAAAGAAACAGTATAGATAGGAGTCAATGTAACTTAGCACCAAACTGATGATGGAGTACACATAGAGTCCTTCCCCTCGCCTCCCAAGACAGTAACTCAAAGGCCAGTATCCCAAACCTTGATGAGAGATCCCCACACATTTCCAGGGAATGTGCAGAAGATTTCTGCTTTGTGAAAGTTTTGTGTAGCTTCTATTTTGTGATGTGTCTGTCAGTCAGAAATTCAAGGCTTATCTCCCTTAAATCTGCCCTCAAGACAAGATGTTTATTGTCAGCTGGGAATGCCATCTCCATGGTGCCAGACATAACTCACCAGACAGATGTCCAGCTTGCATCATCTCACCAATAAGCAAATTCATGTGAGGGGAAAGATGCCCTGACTTATCACACCAGCTGATAGAACAGATAAGCTCTTCTGTGGCAGAGGGGAACATTCCGCCACACTACCTGAACTAGAAATTTCTCTTTTCTCCATAAATCCAAGTAAAGAATGTCACTTGTCCCTATCTGAAGATCTTACATGTAGCTCTTCACTGTGATCCTATGGGAAAGGCAAACAGATTCTTCTTTTACTTGGAGGAAACTGAGGCACAAAAGGTAAACAAAACTAAACAAATTATTGGGAATGCTCTCAGGCACTTGGCTTCTACTATTTCATTGCAGAGGCCAAAACAAATGAAACCCTCTCGTTATTTAGCTCCTTTGAAGTTCAAGGTATGCCATTGTGGGAGCCTACATCTTAAGCTTCCAGCTTTGAACATTTTTGTTCTACTGACAGCCTGTTCCATGGCTCAACAGGGAACTGTCAGAGCTAGCAGGAGGTCCTGACTATCAGTGCAATTATGTACAAATCAGAGCAGCCTGAATCTCTGCCCCTGCCAAAGCAGCACATTCCCACCTTCCTCCCAGCTGTCCATCCTTTGCAAGGCTACAAGAATGGCTTGTAAATCTGAGCCCTGCATCCAGCATCTGGCCTCACCCACCTGGCTGACACCCATCCGACTGGAGCACTGACTCCCACACAGACTCTTACAACTTTTCTATCCATCTCCGGTGAAGATACTGGTGAAAGTGCAACTCAGTACAAAGCAGATGCTGATCATAATTGAATTTCCCCAGACAGTATTATCTCATCTCACAGCTAGTAGCTTTTTTATCTTGGTGATGTTCTGGTGTTCGTCTCCCTTTCTTTTCCCTGTAGATCCATATCCATGCCTCCTGTCCCTGTTTTCTCTTAGAAGGAAGCCGGTTTCCTGACTACAGCCACAAAACATGTATTTCCATCCTCTCTCCTTACCTGCTTCTTGCTCATAGTGATCCTCCAGCAGTTTGGCTACTGCATTTTCTGATCACCTTTACACCATGATGGCAACAAGGACATAACCACCATGAAAAGAATTAACCATGTCAGAAGGATGGTAGTGCTGAACTTTAGAAACTCATGTAGCAAATACAATGGAAATTTAGAGAGTTGTATCAGTGACACAATGTCACTGATGCATTTAATATGCATTTGGCAAGTTTTTTAAGGCTACTTAGCAATGCCCTTGAACTTTGGCTTTCTTCCTCTCTTCATGTCTCCCAGGTATAGATATCACCTCATAAACATCTCACACCCACAGCAAGGTTTCTTTTCATACAGCAAAACACCTGGAAGACACATGTGACCTCACACCTCGATTTCTGCAGGGATATTCATGCCATCAGGTTTCTGTGCAGACCAAAGCAGACATCAGGATAACACTTAATGAAGTGCACCAGACATACCATCTAAAAAGTAACCCATCTGACCACCTTACCAGCTACATTATGGTCCCTTGGCAGTAGCTGCTGACATACCAGGAGTTTCTTAGCTGAAATTTGATGGCAACCCACTACCTGGGTCCTTCTTACGTTCATAATGCCAACATAAGAAGGATTTAAGCCTCTGTTGGAGCAAGTCAAGAGGAGGCAACTGAATCAATGAGAGGTCAGAGCACCTCTGCTTTGGAGACAGGCTGAGAGCTGGGGGTGTTCATCCTGGAGAAGAGAAGGCTCTGGGGAGACCTTAGAGCCCCTTCTAGTGCCTAAAGGGGCTCCAAGAGAAATGGAGAGGGACTTTTTCAAAGGTCTGAAGGAAGAGAACATGGGGGAATGGCTCCACGCAGGTAAAGAAAAATAAAAAAAAATCTTGGAAATGTTCTTTGGTACTCAGTTTTGTTATTTCATTGTGAAGAGGAAAAACAAATGGGGAGGGGAGGGAAGGGTTAAATTTAATATTGGGAAGAATTTTTTCCCTGTGAGGGTGGTGAGGCCCTGGCATAGATTGGCCAAAGGACCTNAGATAAGGCTCACTAGGACCAATCCTGTACTCAAAGAATTAGCCTTCTGGACCAGCTTAAGTTGCAAATGGGAAATACCTGTATTATTTGCAGAGCAGAGGATATCTCAGTGCCCATGGTCATTGCACTTTACCAGCTTGTTTTTGTAGGGTGATGAGAAAGACTCAGGTTAAAAGCATGGGCTGACAATCTTCATTTCAGATGAAGCTGTTAGTCAATAACTAATTTCTAGGGAGTGGAAGGTGTAATTTCAATCTAGAAGCTCCTGCAGGGAAACTGAGACCCAGAATATCTCTGTGTGAGGGGAAGGGTTCACCAACTTCTGTCAATAACAACAGCCGATTAATTTACTGAATGCTGATCATATCCCACTTGACTTTGGACTTTCCTTTGCCTTATCTGCAAATTCAGGGTCTGCCAATGCGACACAAAGTAACACGGTTGCTGCAATGGGTGTCACATCTTACACATGATGGCCAGAGGCGTTGATTGAAGAGATACAAGAGATGGGTGTCAGGAGCTTATCTGCAGCTTACATTGTCTTGCTCAGTCTTGTCCTCAAACTTCAGCTCTACACTTTCAAAAACTATTGGTGACTTGCCATTTTAGTGATTGGTTTGCTGATGATTTCCTGTTGCTCCAAATGACAAGAATAAGAGGTCAAATAGAGTTTGGCATGGATATGTATGGCCTTGAGCCTGCTTCCACCAGAAGCAAACACCTCCCAGGAATTAGAATGTGCAGAAGAGGCTGACTGACAAAAACTGAAAGGCTCCCAGAAGAGTTCTTCCAAGTTTCTTTTCTCCCCCTCCCTCTTATTTTTATCACTAAAGGTGCAGTCTCACCACACACTTGGTCTCCCATAGCTGAGCCTCTCCTCCAGAGCTACATGAAGCTGCTCTTGGAGAATTCATCCTGGAGTCTTTTTTATGTCCCTACCTTCTTGGAGTGTAACACAATAGAGGGAGGTGAGGGTGGAAGGACAGGTTTTCCATCAAAATATCCTCTGTCAAATGCACTTCATATGTAACTTTGCTGACAGCAATTAGGGATGGAGGAATGTAATTGAAGTCAATCATTCTCTTTAGAGGGGAAATCCAGTAAATTCTCTGAAAGCTGGGCTTGGTCTTCAAGGATGATTTTCTTTTTCTATCTTTGCTTGAAATACCAGCCATTCTTCCAGCCCCATTCAAGTCCAATAGCAATTTCTTCCTTTTACATGTTCTTTTTCTCCTTTAATATTTTCTTTTGCTGGAAAAAACTAGTAAACAAATCAATTAACAAACAAACAAAACCCCTTTGAATTGATGAACACAAATTATTTTTGTTCAGAATCCTACTGGAAAAAAGCTCAAAAAGATAACAATTAAATGGGCATTGATCCTGATACATAGCTTAGTTGGAACAAGGGCAAAGCAAGGTTGGCAGAGACAAGCCCCAGGTCTGTTTCCTTGGTGTTGTGTTATTTTTCTTTGAAACAATATGTGAACAGACCACAGAAGTACCCTAAGAACCAAAGGACACCAGAGACTTAACTGCAAGCAAAAAGCCAGGATCATTGGTTTACACTAAGCAGCTTTAGCTGTGCCCTGCAATATAGAATATATGACAGATGAGGACCAGCCATGAGTACTCACAGATTATTAAAAGGGACAAAACACCCACCCTGCAAACAATACCTTACTCTTTCATTGCAACATGACAGGAGAAATGACATAAAGCTATTATTTGATTTTAGAATACTGTTCCCATCTATACCAGATGCTGTTTTTCTGAGATGACTGACTTTGTTTCTGTACTCAGCTTTGCCAGCTCCTCTTTGCACCTGGAGTGCTCTTGCATTTGCAGTTTTGAGACTTTAATTTAGCCTCATTTTGAAACTTTTAATAGGGCCAATGTCATGACAAGAATGTTTTTAAAATTGATACTTCCTAGACTATCAAGTATAGCACAGGGAAAAAAATGTTTGAAGGGGAATATTCCCAGTGTCACTTTGCCATGCTTGTTTCCCATTTTTCAGCTCCCAAGGGGAATGCAGTCTGGTCACCATTAGTTTTACGCTGACCAGTTTCCAGGTGCCTTCAATTTCATTTATATTCAATTTCCACATTCTTTTCTATAGTTTCTCATGGGCTGATTCAGTGAGGCCACAAATATAAACCCTGAAACTGCAGACGTTCTTTCTGCTCATGGTGGTGACAACTTGCAACAGCTCATCATCTTCATTGAAATGTGGCCTCAAGACCTTGCAGAATATGAAGGACTCTTATCCTGATTCTGCAGGAAAACACAGAGGAAGGATCAGGCGGTGGTTACACACTGCATAACTTTGAGCACAAGTTCACAGGGCAGCCCTGTGAAATACCTTTCACCTTAACCAAAACTTCTTGTACGGGACTCATTCTGTTCCACTGGCTTGTTTGAGGTAGGCCGGCAGCTGCCCAAGGATTCTTCTGGAGTTTCTGGAAAGACAGACTCTTTCAGAGAGTCTTGGTTGGGATGACTGGCCAAGAGCTCCCATGCTGAACGCAAAGGAGAAACAATCTGATTCTTTCCCAGTTACAGTGCAATTATCCTAACAAAGGGTTGCACCTGTCCTGGTCCCATCCCCCAAGAAACCAAGACTTCTTCCTATGGGTTTGTCACATGAAAAGAAAAAAAGTAACAGGGAAATCTAGCAGAAAGATGCTTGAATCATGTCAATATTTGCATAAACATATACAGAAAATACACATCAGTAGGAAATACCATAACAAGTCTCCATAACCCCAGCAAGCCTGTGATAATTCATAGCTGTCACTTCCCTCCCTTACCCTACTGCCCCCCCAGTTTGCTAAAGCCCCAGTAGTCATTATTCACTGCAAACTATGCAGCTGGATAAACTCAGTGATCAGACAGGTCTTTCCTATTTCTAATGGGAATTTGGATTGAACTCTGGCCTGCCTGGGTAGGCTTGGGAGAAATTAGCTGATTAAAAATGTCCAAAGGGGAAGCAACAAGTGGGAAGAGTTTTATTCTTCTAACATGCAATTTGCAATGCACCCAGTTAGTGAATAATCACAAGGCATTGCATGACCAGAATATTTCATTGAGGCACCTCTTTCCCTCCAATTCATTGTCTTTTCCAAGTTTAATATACTGGTATTTCTCTGGCCACTGTCCCCAGAAGATCAGACTGGGTAAACACAAAGTCCTTTCTGTTTCTAAGCTCTAGGATAGAATTTGGCTTCCTTTGCCTCTGAGTTATGGTGGGTTTGGTTTTATGTTTGCTGTTCTCACTCTGCTCAATTTTTTTTTCCTTTCAGTGCAAAGAATGGACTTAAACTCCTAAAATATTAAACCTAAGATATGGTGTGCTTCACTGGCAAGCACCTTCACTGTCACTCTGGGGGAATTTATCATGGTGAAATCTGTCTTACTTGGCTTTCCAGCTCTGTGCCTGCAGACATCTCCATCTGAGCCAGACCCCACATTCCCCAGGCACTGGTGTCGAGAGGAAAACAGGCACTTCTGAGGTGCAGTGTTATGGGTTGACACGGTTTGGGTTTTTGGTTGAAGGAGGGTGTGGGGTATTACTCTGCCAGGACCTAAATTTCCTTTAGGAAAGTTGAACACCTATCAGAGGCCAGTGCTTGGCTGTTGGCAGGTAGTTTAACCACTGAGAAAACAGGATGCCACTTTTGTTAATACCCTGTAAAAGCTGAGCAGGCGAAGCAGCCGCTCTCTTTCTCTCCTGGCAGTGACCAGGTCACACCTGGCGGCGGCTGCCGTGAGGGGCCGGGCCGGGCCCCAGGGAGCCGCTGCCCCTGCGGGAGAGCGGCCCCGGCCGTGCTCGGGCCCGATAACAGCGAGCAGCGGGGAGGGGAGGAAAAGCCCCGGCAGCTGCCCGTGTCGCCGGCCGGGGCTGGGGGGATGTTCCCCCCCTTTCCTGAGGCCTCCGGGAGCCGCTGGCCCCGCGAGGGAGCGGCCCAGCCATGAGACCGAGGGGTGGAAAAGGAGGCAC
>VYXD01016601.1:114152-124554 GCA_013397195.1 Hylia prasina
ACAGTTTGCAGAGGCTCCTTTCAGGCCACTGCAGATGTGTGGCATAAAAGCCACCCCAGGATCCTCGTGTAACCATGTTTCCATGGGACTCAAAAAAATTCCTTTCTTAAAGAGCTGCTGGAAGATTATTTTTTGAATGGTAAAACTGACTGAAGTTACATGTTTTGTCTTTTTCATGTTGTGTGTACGAAAGTGAATACTTGTGGGGGGAGAGAAGGATGGTGTGAAAGCTTCATTTGTTGTTCATTTACAGTTTTTTCTTATTTTCTTCTTAATGTGTGCAAATAAATTATCTTTTGTAATTTTAAGGTAAGCCTGTTTTGTTTCTTGAACTCTCCTAGTCATATATAAAATTGCAAACACTAAACTCCCACATTACTTGGTGCATTGGCTGGGAAATCGAAGCAGAAATTGGTGAACGTGAAACCATTACATGCAGTTCATCTCAGCCTCATGTAGACATTTCTATTAGGTCAGAACCATGCTCTGTTTCTCTTCACTGCCTATAAAGACATCCTGGGGTGACTAGCTCACATGGAGGGCTCTTTCACATTGATGCCTGTGTTAGGTGAGATGAATTTTGTCTTTTTGGTCTGTTTGTGTGCAAGTCAGACACCCAGTTTTATGTCAGAGCTTTGATTTTGGAGCACTGCCTGCAAATTTGTTTCTTTGTCCCTCTCTTGCAGCAGGTGCAGAAGGGCTCTGATGGAGGTTAGTCAACATGCAGTAGTTTTGATAAGCCTTGAGAGCTTCAGATGATTGGCAGCTACTTTGACAACTTGTCCCTGGTTTCTCTGTATCTTCAGCTGTGGCTTGTCGTGTAGTAAAAGATGTATTTTCTTTGCCATAGGCTTTTGTATGCTACGTTGGAGTTGTAAGGATGGTTAGTAGTAATGAGAAAAGCATATTTTCCGTGTCACTGTGATGTTTTCTTTTCACATTGATGTTTTCTTTTCACATTGAATGTAATGGCAATAAGCTGAGTTTAAATCCATAACAATTAGCTGAATACTCACTGATGCTAGAAGAAATCAATAATGTAGCAAGAAGCTGGCTGTCCTGATGCTGAGAGTGCACACAACCACCATCAGAGAAGTTGGCTCAAGAGAAGTATTTACACATGGACGACTGGATCTATGTGAATGGAGCAATCTCCTCTCACAGGATTGCTCGGATAGCTCAGCCATTGAAGTCAATACTTGTCAACTTGACCATGAAGAAGAGTGTCAGGTATGGAAATGATTCATGCCTTAAACATTGCTAGGAAGGAGTTTTGCCCATTATAACGAAAACTGTATCAAGAAGCTAAAACCACAGAAGCTTCCTTGAAGATGCTTGACTGGAACTTTGGACTGTGAGTTAAGGTGCCTAGATAAGATACAGGGGACACTAATCATTTCAGGTATAGAGAGAAGCAAGGCTGAGGGAAAGGAATGCATCCACAAGAAAGCCAAACCCAGCAGCTGTGCTGAGAATCATCTCTGGCTGGGTTTGGGGTGGGGAAAACCACAGTCCACAGAAGCCAGGTTTACACAGACTCCCCCCAAAACGAGGCAGGGCGGGGGAGGAGGTTTCAGGTGTGTGGCATAACCTCCGGTCAGAGGCAGTGAACACCCATCCTCCCTCAACACACACTGGCCCTTTGTTTTGTTCCCAAAAAAGCTGTGGAACCCTCAACCCCAGGAAGTCTACATCCACGGGACGTTCACATGAGAAGCAGCTGAGAGGGTGTCATAATCCATCAAAGACCGCCCAAAGTGCTCCCCAGACTCATTCCTGAGGCCTTGCACCACAGCATTGCATGTGATGCAACAGATCCAGAGTCTGCTACAAAAGACTGGCCCCTCCCTGGGGGGAGGTACCTGGGCATTCCGACGTGGCCTCAGAGTATAATTAACCAATTGGATTCTATGCTTTGGGTGGCCATCACCACCAAGACGACCAGCTGATGAGAATCATTGGGAAACCGGTGTGATCCACAGAGTGGTGGTATTTTCTTTATTCTATCTCTGTCATTCTTTCCTGTCCCCCTACCTCTTTTCTTTTTCTTTCTCTTCTTTCTTTTATCTCTCGCTCTCTCTCTCATATTTACTATTGAATAAAACCCACACTATTGACACTGGTCTGTGGTCTCCTTTGCACCTTAATTCAGGCAGACGCATTTCTAAAAACTTTAAAAGCCAGACCCTCACAAAGACCCTTTTTTCTTATCACATAAACATTGCAACAGGTTCTGTAACACTTCAGCGCCTAGTCCACAAATTTACAATCAAAGAAACAAAAGGTATGGAGGACTACATCTGCTTGTTTCTCTGTCCTAATCCTAGTTCCAAGCATTTTTTGCATTCTGTCAGATGTTTTTCAAACCTGGTGTTACAAGTTCTGACTATAAGAGCTTACGTTGATTCCAGGCAAATTGTTATCCTCTCAGTAGCAGGTGCCTGCATCGGCTCCAGTGAAAGAATTCCTGGATGCTTGCAAACTGTGTCCTCAAGATGTACAAAGATACCACAAACAATGTGAAATCTCCAAAGCTTGTTACTGTGAAATGACAGACACATTTGGAGAACCTGCAGCTGCATAGCATGATAGCAATATGTCAGCTGCATAGGAGACAGGAATTCTCATTCTCATTATGACAAGGTAAATATGCATGGATGGATATGTCCTCCTCAGATGTATCCTCCTCCTTTGTTCACCTACTGTCTCATTTTCTTCCCTTTGGTAACCCAGCTTGTAATCTTTCTGAGATGAGGCCTGTCTTCAGTAGGAGTCCATGCAAGTCTGTAGTCGTGTGTTTTATTATGTTTGATGTACTATTCAGTTGGTTCAATCCATGTACCCCCACTGTTGTTTGCTATTTGGTTGTATCCCAAGTTCTCCCCTCCCTTCCTTGTTGTCAATCCCCTGTTCCCCTCCTCTTGGCCACTGCCTGTCACTCAGCTGCTCCCCCCCAACTTCCAGAAGGTTCAGGGGAGAGGGTCGTGTGATAGGACAGGACCATAGGAGATCCCTCCTACCCTTCCAAGAGTGGCCCTCTGGGGTGCCCCTCACTTCTCGAGCCATGCCCTGGACCCCCCTCACTGGTCAATACTATGTATCTTCCCCTTTCCCCACCCCCGTATTTAAGTTGCTGCACTCCAGAGTTCGGGGTTCTGCCCAGGCAGTTTCCCCAGGGTGAGGAGCTCCCAGCCAGGGACTTCAATAAATTTGAGTGGAAACCCCTCAGCAGTGCCCTTCCTTCTTTCTCACCTTCATCACGCTACGCCGCGGTTACAAGGAGCCACCGGATCAGCCTGGCTTATCCGTAAACTGGGCTGTACCGCACTTGTCACAGGTGCCAGGGCTGGCCAAGACAGGTTAGGAGAGCAATCTCCAGGGCACACACTGTGACACAAGTCCTTAGCCTACCTGTGGTCATATCCCTTCTTTGAACTATCTGGTGCTACTGTGACATAAATGTTACACTCTGTATTGATAAAGAGCTAAGAAATTCCATAGGTCCTAACTTGCTTGACCTATATCCCACAGGTGAGCTCTCCTTCCAATCACATATAGTCCCACCAGAAATTCAAACCAGTTTCTTACACGTGAAAATAATATTTGGAAAACAATTAGTGTAAGCTTTGGTTAATTTAGCAGAATTTAGAAGCTAGAAAAACAAGGAAGAACTAGCCCTTTGCAAAGGGTCAGCCCGGCACAGACCACCAGCAAGTGCTCCATACATCTCAGTTTGGAAAGACAGATGGAAGCCATTATTTTGTTTTGAAAAAAAATACCATCTGGGCCAACATTTGCTGTCTGTTACTTGTGAGTAAATCCAGAGAAACTCCATCATGGTCCTTAATAATCAGTTCCAGGACCAATCTTATTAAATATTTTCCTTAATGAACCTGACAGAAAAGAATAGGCACCTGGTCATGAGATCTGCTGAAAACACAAACTTGGGTGACTGTATGGCTAGTGCAGAGGAGGATCAGAATATATGGGAAGAGGGGAGAGCTGCATGACCTTGAAGGAAGGCTGAGCGAAACAGGTGAATTTTAACAGAAACAAAGAATAAGACGCTGCATTTAGAGACTAAAGTGGAAGCTTATTGATTCAAGATAACAATAGAGGAAAAAGGACCTAAGTTAGTCTGTCTGAACAGTGACCTTAAAAAGAACAGCTGCAACTGTAATACATACCATGAAAAATGTTTCCAACCAACATAGAGAAATGTTCATATCATGGCACAGCGAACAGCCGAGACATCATCTAAACTGCAGTTAAGTCCTGGTCACACAAATTCAAGCAAAATTAATTCAAAGTGAAAAGATGTACAAAGAGATCAGACTGTGCATCTCATGAACAGCATGAGATGTTAGCTTATTCAACTACGGAATACAAGTAGGTTCATAAACTACATCTGTACTAGTAAATTAAATATTCCAAAGATGGTTCTGTGACACTGAGATCAACCAGAAAGGACTAAAAGATACCTAGGATAGTTATATGCATCCTGCTGACTGGGCAGTCCATGGTCCATTCAGATTTCAGGAACATCATGAGCTTGAGAGCATCCCAGGTGGCACCAGCTCAAACTTTGCTATTGATGTACCAATGACTGAACTGTCATGACTCAGTGTTCCTGGCAGTGCATACACATCAACTAAGGACAAAAACTATTCAAGCTGAAGGAAAAGTTGGCACCAAAAAAACGCTACTTTTACACAGACCTTGAGCAAGTTAGGGGTAGAAATTGAGGAGAGGTTTCGGTGTGCATGTCAGTACACATATGCACTGGACAGAAGGTACCTTACACATGGGGTGACCATTTCACTCTAAGAGGATGTCTAGACATCAAGACCATCAAGACAGTTGCCCTCTGGAGCTGCTTACTTCTGTCCTTTGTTACCAAAGGCCACAAGTGACACTTCCCCATTTGATTTATAGATATCTGTGCTAGGGCAAATTAAACTCACCCTTGAAGTTCTCCAATTAACTAGAGAGCATATTCTGAATCAGATTTCCAAGGCATTCAGGACGCACATGATGCCACTTGCCAGTATTTGCCTCCTAGAAGAGGAGAGTGCATCTACACTTAAACAGCATGATGTATGAGACTGAGGGAAAGATCCCCAGCCAGTAGAAATTGATGTGATCTTTGGAGCTACACTGATCCACAATAGCAATTATCTTGTTCATCACCACTTCTGTGAAAACAAATAAAGGATCCTTTTTTTTCAAAGCACATTGTCTTGTACCTGAATGTGACTTCCTCCACTTACATTGGGACTACTTCTTCCATTAAGTGAAACTGCTCCTTATTAAGAAGCACATAGTGAGAGAATCAGAAAACAAAGTTATAATAATTAATTCCAAAATAATTATATAATAATTAAAAAAATAAAATTATTAACTGTGGTGGTGGGGTTTTCCTTATTTTAAGTTTTTTGCAATCCTGCTAATAGTATGTTCTTGTTTTCCCCCATGCAGTTGGTCTACTCCAAGTCTTCTTCTCCCTTTCCTAGTCATCAGTCACTCCTTAAACGTACCTTTTATCCCGCCTTCCCAGTTGCCAATCCTTCCTGATCTCTTCCTCTTGTTCTAGAAAGCCCCTTGTCAATCCTTGTTGTCCCAACCCCTTGCCTAAACTCCTCCCTCGAATTGCCCTATTATTCAACACAACATAGGCTGAGTTAAGTTGTATCCATGTCCTTTGTACCCCCATTGGTTGTAATCTTGTTAGACCCCCATGAGGTCCTTCCCTGTTTGTCCCTGATTTGTTGCTGTATTGTACCCACCCCTTGTTCCACCCCCGTTTAAAAGCCGGTGCAGGTATGTGAGGTAGCTTTTTGTCCCTGACCCTCTCAGCGAATAAACTCCTTCGAGAAACACATGGAAGGCTCCTCCCTGTTCTTTGCCCTGATACTAGACACTGTACCACTGGCTGCCACTGACAGCATAAGCAGCCCTGATCTGCACCACCACTCAGGTCTAAGCCAGACCTGAGGGCGGCCACTCCAGGCACAGACCGAGTAGTGAGGGCTAGCTCCGGATTTCTCCAGCAACCGTGTCGATTAACTCCATATGTTTAAAAACTTCTTGCCTGTTTAATACAGTGACAAAAGGGACAACTGCCTCAAGTCTGTGAACAACCTTTGAGGTTTAAAATGTGTTACAGCACAGATGGTATGACACTCTGCAACATGGCTCTGCTATTCCTGTCACAGCATCCAACCAGACGGATGGTCAGGGGGTGCCAATTAGCACTTCCATGGGCCACTCAACCAACTCAGTTGTCTGCCCCAACCATGAAAACTGCTTTGATCTAGGCAGCCTCTGGCATGGGTCAGAGAGCTCCTGGGACTGTAAAGACACTGAATGACTTTATTAGTCTCAGTCAGTCTGTAGCAAACCTAAGCTGAGCAGGAGCATTGAACGGCTTGACGGCAGGAAGGCTCTGCAAAAGGATCTGGAGACACTGCATCCATGGGCCAAACCCAATTGTGCGAGGTTCAAAAAGGCCAAGTGCCATATCCTGCACTTGGGTCACCACAATCTGTGCAAAGCTAAAGGCTTTTAGGGGACAGAGTGGCTGAAACGTGCCCATTGGGAAATGTCCTGGGGATGCTGATTGACAGACTGGACCCAGGTGTGCCCAAGTGGGCAAGAAGGCCGAGGGCACCTGGCCTGTACCAGCAGTGGTGTGGCAGCATGAGTGGGGCAGTGAGCATCCCCCTGGGCTGGGCACTCATGAGGCCCCTCCAATCCTAGGGGCAGTTCTGAGCCCTTAATGACAAGAGAAATTGAGGGGCTGAGCAGGTCCAGAGAAGGGAATGGAACTGGGGAAGGATCTGGAGCACCAGGAGTATCTGAGGGAGATGGGGGTAGTTTTAGTCTGGAGAAAAGGAGGCTCAGGAGGGACCTTTTCAGTCTTCATATTAGCTGCCTAGAGAGCAGCAGCTTCATTTCTAGATCTAGAGATGATACACAGCACAACTTTTGCTTGTCTTTAAGGTGGAACAAAGGGCATCAAAGCTCAAATTGGTTATTTGCTGTTCTGCATGTTCATATTCCTCATTCCTCCAGGCTTCAAGAATTGCATAAATGGGACTTTGGTATACCTGATGGCCTTCACATTGTGACGCAGTAGGAAAAAAAATTGCAGATGCACAGAAGGAAGGTTGAAAAGCCTATGACAGCAATGCCCAAGACCTATCTTGAACCTGCCCTCCCTGGACTCTCACATTTCCTACAATTAAATGAGAACCTTCTAGCTTCTCCACAGGATTTTCTAGACAATCTGCTACCATGAGATATCCGAAACTGCCCTCCTCATCCCTTCAACTTTGGGAAGCCAACAGGCAGCAAGGCTATGAAAGCAGAAGTCTCTGGCTGTGGGAAATTTGCATGGCTGAATTGCTCCAGAATTCTGGGTTGTGAAAGCTGCAAGAACCCCTGGTAGATGAAAGTCTTTCCAAACCGCCTGAGGACAGGGCTCAGTGCTGTTTGGGTATTACTTCTTCTAGTATCTTCAGGGCTATTATACACAAAAATAAAAGGCTCAATATGATCACATTTTCCACTAACTTTATTTCTCATGGTATGACAATACAGTGTATCTGGAAACAATCTTTGCATCTCTCATTTCCAGGGTCACCTTTCCTTTTGTTTTTTATTCACCACATGGAGACACAAGTGTGAATCTGTGATTTTCATTTACTGGAATTTGGACAACACAGAGACTTGATGCATCCACCTCACCTTGAGAAAGATGCCTTCATATTTGGCTATCCCAGTAGTGGAACAAGACCAGTGTTAAATGAATACACTATTGCCACAACATATGGCTGCTGACAAGCCCATAGGGCTGAACTGAAGGTTTCAGAACCCTAGGCCTGTACCAAGACAGTGCACTGTGCTGACAGTGTACATTTCTGGCTAGAGAGATGGGGAGGCAGTAAATAGGTATCATGATATAAGACACCATCTCCAAAAAGTCACTGAAATAATGTTCCATCCCTAGGAACATCATTTCTGCTCCATATTTTAGAAAGCAATTCCCTATTTCAGGAGCTTTTTAGAAGCAAGTAGCTCGTTACACATTCCTGCAATCCCAGTGGTCAGAGTGACAGACTTTGTGGGCTGGGGAAAGACTGGATAGTGTGCAGAAATCTTATTTACACTCACCTGGCCCATCGGCTGTTTGCAGCTCTTTCTGCAGTCTCCAGTCTGCAGTGTTTGGCTTTCAAAAAAGAGAGCCCAACAAGGATTTGGGAGAGTGGTGGTGTGCACTGGAGAAGGGAAGCTAGGGAAGCATGTAGTACAGGCCCTGAATTTGGAAGGCAGTAACAGGGCTAAGAAGGGGACAGAAGAGAATTGGAAGTAAGGGGACCAGATAGGTCTCTGAAAAGGCCTTTTCGGAGAGAAAACTTCAACATAAAATGAAGAAATCTGCTTCTAAACAGTGATCAGGGAGTGTCTCAAACCAAAGAGCTGGTCATGGGATAGATGCTTCCTAGGAGCATCGCATTTCCACATGCTTGTGGGTTTATGACTCCACACTGAACAACCCAATAGCTACAGATGTTTGGCTCCTACAGATGTAGGAAAAAATCTAGGTACAATTTCCCAACCCTGAGCACAATTGGCGCAACATGTTTTATGTCCATATAGTTGAACTTTCTTACCTTCTGTCTCAGGTAGCTTGGTGCTGTGTCCCAACTTGCTGGGCCAGTCTATCCTGAGCCTGAAACTTACTAGCTTGACTGTCATGGTCAGGCTTTCTTCAATCTCCTTCCAAACCTGCTAATTAATTAGATTGCCACAGAGCTGAAAATGTTTTCTCCCTCAAGGACATGGCCCTTCTGGAATGCAGCTGCACTCTTCAGGGATTCATGGTAGATTACAGCACATGACATACCGGCCAAGATAGCTTTTGCAAAGGGTCCCTGAAAACACCATTACTCTGGCTGCCTCCCCATTGACCTATAGCATTTCCCTGACTGCCACAGGGCAGTTCCCGTAAGCCAGGAAGGTGGAGTTGTTCACCAGCCTTTGCATTGTGCATTGAACATCTGGTTCTGGATAGGGGAATGAATAAGCTAGAGGACTGATGCGAAGCAGATTGTTTGCACTCTGTCTGAAAAAATTCCTCTGCAAGCTTCCAATGTCAACTTTTTGCTTATCTTTCACACATAGCCTCTCTGGGTACCTTCTGGGAAATAGGAGAACTATGGGTTTGCATTACCTGAGAAAAAGGATTTGCCATGCTCATCATGCTTTGCTTTTGTCCAAGCAGGCAGGTTTGGGTTTGATTAAAGACACACTCGTCCCTGTTGTCAGAGCAAGGAAAGGCACCCTGACAAAGCAAATGCAGCAGGAAGGGGCATAAACGAAGGGACTGTGAAAGGGACCCTGCTTCCCACAGGGGATCGAGAAGGAATCTGTAGTGTGTTGGAGAGAGAAGAAGCTGGAGTTTGACTCAAGAACTCTGTTCAAAGCCCCAGCACATTCCAGCTTTTGTGCCTTGTCCACTGTAGCCAGGGGCTGAGAGCCAGTGCTTGCATATCCCCTGTTCTCATTTTCCTAGAATCTGATAATTATCGCAGAGCACACCCTGGCCAGAAGCTGCTATTGAATGCTGATCCCTCTCTGAAGGTGAGGCATGTTTGGTTTTTTTTCTAAGCCCTCTTCCTCAACAGTAAGTGAACCAAAAGAGACCTAGCACATCAGGAGGGAACCCCAGATAAGCCACTCAATCTCCCTCTCATTCATGAAGAAGATGGGCCATAATTTCTGCGCCCGTGCAAAGCAACCACATTTTCCTGCCCATGATGTTTCTTTTACACATCCAAATGATAAATGTGAGAACTGATACATTGTGAGGTTTTCAAAGAAATTAAAATTTAATTAATTCCTGACTGTGTCATATTCAACATTAAGAAATACCTTCAACTAAGGAAAGATGGGGTGTCTCTTTCTTTAACTAGCCAGTATTAGCATGACTTAATATTGCACGACCTCTGGAATAACCACTGTGCAAGTGGGCTTTCAAAATTGACTGCCCAGCATCCTTTTAGCTAAGGAATAAAGGCAAGCAATTCCAGGAAAAAATCCATCAGGGGCTGCTGAGTTTATCAACAATGTATCTGTGTCACCTGTGGAGGATAAGAGGCAGAGCCCATCTATAGAATTAAGGCCACTGCAGTCTAATCCTTAATGTCCAGAGCCCTCAATGGTGGGCTTAAGGGCCACAGTGCTCAAGATCTCAGTGCTCCAGTAGTTGCACTACATGGTCAAAGCACCTTTTACTGCCTTCAAATGCTGAGGAAATGCTGAGGGTCTACAAATGCAGATTCAAGCACAGGAAAAGAATCAAACTCACAGTATTATATCTTACAGAGTCCATTAGGAA
>VYXD01016602.1:6024-67741 GCA_013397195.1 Hylia prasina
AAGAGGAAGAGGAAGAGGAAGAGGAAGAGGAAGAGGAAGAGGAAGAGGAAGAGGAGAGGAAGAGGAAGAGAAGAGGAAGAGGAAGAGGAAGAGAAGAGAAGAGAAGAGGAAGAGGAAGAGAAGAGAAGAGGAAGAGAAGAGGAAGAGAAGAGGAAGAGAAGAGGAAGAGAAGAGAAGAGGAAGAGAAGAGCATTATTGAAACAATTTTCAGTCATGTGAGATGATTCATTTTATTTTGATTCAGTGGCCTTGATTTTACCTGATAGCAAGTTCTTTCCAGAGCCATCCTCACATCCTTTTCCTAGTTCAGTTTCTTTCCTCTGTAAAGACAACCAGCCTGCCAGCCATTATATCAATGACCTATTAATGTGATTTTTTTAAGAACTCTTTCTTCAAGGGTGCATTTGTTGTTCAAAAAATTTGAAATTAATCTGTGTAAACTGGGTAAAGTGTAAAAAACAACCTGGCACAAGATGTGTCTCTCTGCAGGACCTGCTGCTACTGCTTCTGCCACCTCTACTAGTATGTGCTCTGCCAGCTTTTTCAGAGGTATGGTGTGGTAATCTTTTTTATGTTTTGCTAACAGATATAATACAGCCTATACAGAATGGAACAGTAATGCAGAAGAAATCACAGGCAAAAAGTAAAAGTTGTGTCCCTTCTGTACCCTGGGATATAGGTACAGAATAAAGACCTATATTGAGTTATGATCCTCTATAACATCTTGAAACAGATCTTGCCTCTTTTCTGTTAGCACCTTTCCTCTGCATGAATCAGCATGCAACAACTTGATTGATACCTGTTGCTCCCCACCTTAGCCTAGGAGTCTGAAATGCTTCTCAGCTACAAGGAATTAGGTTAAAATAATGGTATCAAAACCTAACATTATGTTCAAGTAATATGAAGATGTTGATGAAGATGTACTATCTGGGTTTTTTAAGTTATCCACATGCACAGTTTCCATTTTGACCGCATCTTTCTGTAGACTCTCATTTGGGTTTTTTCCTGTGGTTGGTTGGTTTGTTTTCTTCTTGTGTTAATTAAAAGCTGCCAAATATAAAGGGCTGTAAAAAACATCAGTGTATCTATAACATTTTTCTTTTTCAAAATATCTTCTCTGTAGTCCAGAATTTCTATCTCGCCAGAATATTCACATCCCTAAACCTTTAAATTTGGTAAGTTTTTATCCTGGTCTAATACTTATTCATCCTGAGTATGACCTACTTTTTTCACATATATTAATAACTTTTGAACTAAGATGCAAAAAGCCTTGTATAAGATATAGAAATGACAGACAACAAAAGAGTGGCATAGCATTTCTCAGATACTTAGGGAAAAATTCAAGAACAGACCCCAGCTGGAGATAAACCCAGCAAGGAATATCAGAGATGAGAAAAATTTTCTTGCAGTTAAACTAATTGCAAAAAGAAGTTCAGGGAAAATGTGGGTTTGCAGATGGGTAGGGGAACTAACAAGTGAGAGATGGCATGGGGCGGGCTAAAGAGCTCAATGCCTTTATGTCTCCATCTTCCTAGGCATTGCCTGTTTTTACACCTCTGTGTGTAACAGCATAGTCTGAGGAGTGAGACAGCTATCATCTGAGAACAACACCTTAGAAGTACCTAGAGAAACTGGATATATTTAAATTCATCAGCTTGAACAGCAGGAACATTTCATCAGCCGTTCCAGCATGAAAGTGCTGAAAGGGTTGGTGGATCGTGATTGTAAGGTGCCTGCATGTCTTCAGTGAAAAAGGGTGACAGCTGGAGGAGGGATCCATGATTGGGAAAAAACTTCATGTTATTCCTTTTGCTAAGACATGCCAGAAGAAGAGCCTGAATAACTGTGGGTTGGCCAAGCTTTTCTTTCTCTTTGGAGGAGAGCATGTCACTTTGGAATATATATCCAGGTGTGTGCAGGCAAGTGAGTAATCGGGAATATCCAACAAAGATTTAGCAATGGAAAATTATGTTGGATGATCTGATAGTTTTTTTCACCCAGATTGGCTATATGGATAAAGCAAAGGGGTGAAAATTCTATACCTTGACCTCTCCTGGTCTTCTGACACTATGTGTCACAATATTATGTTTTGTCTGATGAGAAAATATGCCCTGAAATAACTGGCCTGTTGGAGTGAGTCCAAAGGAGTTTAAAAAAGTTAACCTTTCTTAAAGGCTCCGGTAAAAATCGTAGTATAAAACATCCAGTATTCTTTTACAGAACAGCATTTTTCCTGAAAACTTAAAAAAATATTGAAATATGAAATGAGCTTTCATTTTTCTCAGTGTTATTTTGCCAACATGATCACTACATTAGCATCTCTTTACTTGTAAATTCTAAGGTCAATAATGGCAAAGTATAAGGTCATATTGTATGTCTGGTGGCATAAAGTCACACATTAATCCTCCTAATTAATTTACATACCAATTGAATAAAGGCTTTTGTAGCCGCAGGCTAAACGTTACTGTAAAATTAGTAGTCTTAAGCTGTGAAATTATACTTCTTCTATTGAAAAGGAACATAACTAAAACTGTCAGTAGTACAAGATTATGTGACTTTAATTAGATTGTAATTTGAAAATAAATGTAATTGCAACTAATTTATTATAAAGGTACAGTTTCTTTTACAAAGTTCCAAAATGTCATATTCATAAAAAGTTCACCTACGGGTGAAAGCAAATTTCATTATTAAGGAGGAATTCATCACAGATTAGAGAAAAAAAAAAAAATGAAGGACCCAAATTTTATTTTCAGTTCATTTTGAAATCCATATCTTTAAACTACATTAGTTTTTGAAAAACAGAAATGCTGGTAGAACGAATCTGATTGGGTGCTGATTTGTGCGTTTTTCTTATTTCATGCAAAGGTGAAGGAAAAAAGATGCACATTCTTAAAGAAGAGAAGCAGTGAAACAAACCACAAGCACCATTAGCTCAGGGAATGGCAACATCTGAAAGAACATGCGGACTAAGCGCTCTGAAAAACACTTTGGCAGAAAGATATTTCTGCTGTTTCTCTTCTGCTTCCCATTGTGTTTAGAGAAAGAGCATTGTGTGCCATCTTTGTTAACAGGATTGCAGAAAAGAAACACCATGTTTACTTTTTCCTCCTAGTGGAAAAAATCCGTAACTCCCCAAATGTGGTAAAATGCTGAAGACAGAAGGGAACATTGCATTCTGCTCAGTTTGATTTGCCTGCTAAGTGAAGGGGAAAGACAGCGTGGTCTCTGAGACAGAGACGGATTGGCTGTATGTTAAAGCTGCTCATACAGCATAAAGGTGTCCCTGCAAGCAGAATGTGCAGCCTTTGCTGAATGGATGAGGGATCATTCCACACAAGAAGGAAACAATCACGACAAACAGAGTTGGAAGTTGCTCTTAGAAAACTTCTGAAATTTTCATTAACACTCTTGTACAAAAGAAGCCAGAACTTGATCACAAATTACCAGAGAGGCAGAAATTCCAGTTTCTGTGTGATCCATATGTGCTAGCTCTGTACAAGATTAGAAGGAATATGCAAAGACTCTCATTGTGTTATATATAAATGTAACTGAACATGAGCCAGCAGTGTGTCCCAAAGTCAGTGGATCCTGACCTGTATCAGAATAGTGTGGCCAGCAGGACTAGAAAAGTGATTTTCCCCCCGTATTCAGCACTGGTGAGGCAACACCTCAAATCCTGTGTTCAGCTTTGGGCCCCTCACTTCAAGAAAGACATTGAGTTGATGGAGAGAGTCCAGTGAAGGGCAACAAAGCTGGTGAAGCATCTGGAGCATGAGTCTTATAAGGAATTGATGAAGGAAGACCTTATCCCTCTCTACAACTACCTGAAAGGAGGTTGTAGCCAGGTGGGGTTTGTCTCTTTTCACAAGTAATAAATTATAGGACAAGAGGAAATGGCCTCAAATTGTTCGAGGGGAGTTTTAAATTGGACATGAGGAAAAAATTCTTCACCAAAAGAGTTATCAAGCTCTGGAACAGGCTGACCAGGTGTCCTGGGTGACTTTATGATGCTTGTATCCCCAGTCGTCTGTTCTGTTTATGCTGGATATTAAGTTCTGCACCTTTAAGACTGGTTCTGAGAGGGAAGGGGGGGAGAAGCACGCAGTTTGTTTTCAGAAACTGCACCTCCTCCTCATTCTGGCTCCAGAACTGTGCTGTCTGCAGCATAGACCGACAGCAAGAGAGAGCTCCCTTTTGCTTTTAGTTAGTTTTTAGCTAGCTGAGGCAGAGAAGTTCCTTGGACTGTGGTTTTTCTTCTTCTTGGAACTGTTCTAACCTGCTCTGGACTGAAAACCCAGAAAAACACCAACAGCTCACACCTGTGCCCCACTGGGGCCTGGGATGCGGCATCTTCCAGCACAGGAGGGACTGATAAGAGACTCAGTGATCTGAGCTATCCCCCACAAGAAGGACTCTGAATTTGCCATCTCTCCAGAACAGCAAGAGGTTTTATTGTTTAATATTATTCATTTTCTATGGTCGTGAATACTTTGCTTGTTAAATAACAGGTTTTTTCCACTTTTCTTGAAGGAAATCTTTTCCCAAACCAGTAAAGGGAGAGGCTGCTTGAACCTGCTTTATAGAGGGACCCCTCTTGGAGGTCTTCCAAAATTTGCCCTGAACCAGGACACCAGGGAAGTGGAGAAATCAGTATCCCTGGAGGTAGATGAAGCACTTAGCAGCATGGTTGAGTGATTGACGAGACAGCGTTAGGTTTGCTACTGGACTCCGTGATCTTCAATATCTTTTCCAATCTAAATGATTCTAAATCTCTGATTCTATCTTAAATGACAATGATAATGTTTTGTTTAATGCTTTTACCAGTACAGTTATGCCACTGTCTGCCAAGGCCACCACAGACCAATAAAGGAATTTTGATCCATTAATTCCCCAAAGTTTTGAGAACTGTGTGTTGAGCAAGTACTAGGACATAGTTGTTAATGGTGTAATATTTTTGTAAAGTTCAAAAAACAACTTAAAAATTGATTGACAGTGGAACTAAGTACTTTATATTTGCCTATTACTCATTTTCAGAACGTATCACTGAGTAAGACCTTAATAGTGTCTTAAGTGAGATCCAATGACAAAATTACTGTAAAGCAAATAGATGTTTCATGTATTCATGTATTTCATGGGAGCCTAGGGAGTGAACTGAACTAGGAGACTGCCTATTATGTTTTTTAGTTGAAGCTGAAAGATATGACAGATCTATCAGCATTGTATGCTCCTCTTCTAGGCCTTCAGTATAGCAGTTACTCCACCTCCTAAGTACAATTCAAAATGAAGCGTGAAAAAGAAAATAAAGAAGAAACCATCAGCTTGTAAGTAGTCACTAAAAATAACAAATTCCTGGGAAGCAACAGTATTTCTCCTTTGAAAAAGATTACAGTAGGAGTCTGACAATCTATTCTGCATATCTCCACTGACATAGGAATCATCAGCAAACTACTTGATTTCTGGTTGCTACTCAGTCATAGGCACCATTATTAAAATTGATTCAATTCATCATGTGCCTTATGGGCAATTAATTCTACATTTTAAATTGTTAGAATGCTTTCAAATTTTAATGTTGAATAAAAAAACATTAAAAGAAAACCAAGTATAATTGAAACTTTTACTTTACCATGAACATCTGTCAGCTTCAGAAACAGCAATGCTAAGAATATTAATTTATATTATAGGAGATTGATAAATGCATTGCCAGGACATTCCAGAAAAAAATTGATATATATTACATATCTCTGACTTGTTTTTTTCCAAGCATTTAAATACCAAAGCCATTCCATATTTAATGCAGAAAGCTGACAACCATGGCCAAAAAATGCCTTCTATCACTTAAGACAATAACTATGATAGCACACACTTGTTCAACAGCATAAGCAGTATGGTGTGCCATTGTAACATAGACTTAAATGGGCAGAAGGATGACCTATATCCCATGGAA
This sequence comes from Hylia prasina, assembly GCA_013397195.1. NCBI lineage: Eukaryota > Metazoa > Chordata > Aves > Passeriformes > Sylviidae > Hylia > Hylia prasina. The sequence continues at coordinate 11,969 of VYXD01016602.1, forward strand.
AAAATGGAAATGCTAAAGATTTCTAACCTCAGAATCACATCCATTTACTAGATTGTATCATTATATTACTAAGGTGGTTGAATGTAATAATCACATTGCAATTAACATCAATTTTGTTAGCAAGTTAGAATATATTGCTCACATAATTTTTTAGTACATGATGCCAGTCTCCAATGAATTCTGTTTGTTCTGTGAGTCTCTGAATAGAGAAGGTTTTTTGTTTTCCCATGATATTCTAATGGTCCAGTTTCTCTTTCACTACTAGAGAGTATTACTAACCATAACGATTCCAGCAGTTTCTCTAAATGTTCTGCAGTGTCTAACTTTAAACACAGTTTTCTCAGAAATTACTTACTACAAAACATACTTTGATCACACAAGCCCAAGGCCCTTACAGGTACTGCATAAAACACAATGGAATTCACAGAAGTATGGAGTAAGAAAGTGCTATGATTTAGAAAAACAATGTAAAAAATGGTAAGTGCAGCATAAATTCTCCAAGATGAGAGAGCCATTATTTGTATTCTGAAAGACTGAACATAACCCCCAAGTAAATTTAAACTCTAGTAATTACCCATTGTCTAAAAATTTTTCTGATGGGAAAACACAGAAGGTTACTCATATGACATGACATTTCAAATCAGTAACTCACAGAGTTTAAATATTTAATTTCAACTTCATTTGGACTTGATGAACAGTAATAGTTGTAAAATAAAAAAAATAAAAAAGGTAAAATATTTGCCATTGGCCACGGCAAGAGTTTGGACATCCAACAAAAATATCTTGCCAAAGAAAGGTTAAATTTATCCACAACAAATATGGAGACCAGGTGATAACAAATTATCAGCTCTCTGGTTTTCAGGTATCTATCTTTAACTTCATTTTGACCTTAAGTCAGTGTTTAATCTGTAATTTACCTGAATAAATTTATTATTTTCTGAAAGCAACAAGTTTGATCTTAAACTCAGTGAGAACAGAGAACTCAAAGCTTCTTGTGAAACTGTGAGTTTATCTTTAAAGATATACTGAACTATCAGCAAGTTATGAGTGGTCTCAATAACGTGAATCAACATGTGTCTTCTTTCTAACTGCAGGAGAGAGTTTTCCAAATTTTCCTGTTTCCAGTATGATGCTTCTACTTTGCTACTTCTGCTGAAAAGTAATTTCATAAATTATGAAGTACTCTCCATTTGTTGGCCACACTTATATTTCTGTTCTTCATTGACCACCTAATTCCTATAAAACACTTGCCTCTGGCTGTATTAAATTTCTTGTCAACACTTGAAAAAAAAAAATCACAACCTCTTCAGAATTAAATAAAGTAGCATAGTAGCTTCTACTACGTCAACATTACAGACTAGTCATGAGGAAATCTTACTGCATTATAATAACTTCCAATATTTTGTGGAGCTAAAGGTCAATAGTCATGTTATTTTTGAAATGTTGGTATTTATGATTTTTCCATTACTTCGGTGGACGATCACTGGAAAATGAACAGTAGCAAAGGATGCTATGTTGTCCCACGGTAACAAGGTCAGGGAGGAGACATGACCTTTATCAATTAAAATTCAAACACACTGAAGAAGAGCCATCATTATAAAATTGTGTTCTCCTTTAAATCCAAAAAAATTCTACTGACTGTAAAACATCTCTGCATTTTAAATAATACATGTAGGTTTAAAATCCATTAAAGTACTATCCATCTCAGTCAATGTACTGATGAATGACCAGAAGCAAAATCAAAATCGGACAAAATAAGATTATTTATCTTAGGATTATAGATAATAGATCTCTGTCTGTAGACACACAATCTGTACAGCTCCTTTTTCAAAGTAGTGAATTTGTTTTTATAACAGGAAAAAAGTCTCTCATACCTGTTTTGAGAGTTCTAAGTCCCTGCTGGAAATACATCTGTACTTCACAGAAAGGCTTTCTTTGTTCTACATTCTTTTACTGTACCATATCTTGAAGTCTTATACTGCAGAGTGAATTTTGAACACTTACATCTGTCTCTGAATTTTTTAAAGGGTAATGTTCACTCAATAGCACAACACCAAAAGTACATAATTATAAGGGGTGAAAGAAGCTGCATTCAAATTACCCATGAGTTTAAATGCTTGGCTTTGTATAATTACTTTCAAATTATTTCTGTGAAACACACATTATAGTCGAGATAGTCATTTATATGTTAAAAGGAAAATCAAGAAAATCAAGGAGGAACTTATTCAGAATTTTTTATAAGCACAGCTTTTTCTTAACAAAAGGTATCAGGTTTTTAAATTACTTACTACTTAGCCAGTTAAGTTCAGTGGATTGTCAGGAAAACAGATTAACACATTAGAGACTACAAATCCAGCTTTCAGTATGGAAAATCTAATGATCTAACAAGGACATAGTATAAAATAGCAGCATGTTTCTGTGTGAAACATTTGCATGTTTTAAATCAATTTTTCCTTTTCTGAATTGGTAGCTTTTACTGCTCTCACATCCATCAGTGAATGGGTTCACTTGGAATCACATTGTGATGTATACCACATTGTGATTTGTGTAGTTGATGTAGTTCATGTTTATGAGAGGAGGCAAGAGAAAACAAAATATGCCTTCTGTCTTCTTCACTGAATTAGTATTTATGATCACCAAGACCAGCTATTCTGTGAACTTCAAATCTATTCGAAAAACAAGAGGCAGCTGCACATTTGCAAAGATGCACAGCAGAGCATCTTGAAGTGCCAAGCCGGATTCTCTTTTTCTGATATACCAACCTTAAAAAAATTTCTTTATATATACAGAAACACAAATAAAACAATTTAGAACATACCACATGACTTCTTTCTACTTGTAAGCCACATTTTACAGAAAAATTAAAACCTTCTGAGCTGTTGAAGCATTAAAATGTTTACTGGTCCATTTTTCGTATTGCTGCTGTTGTTAACATTCTTCATCTACAGTCAAAGATTTCCTGAGACTTAAAATGCAGTCCTCAGTCAGTTGAACTTGGCAGATGCCACTGAAAAGACTAATGAAATGCTATAACAGTTGTAATGTCAGAGCACTTCAGATAGAAGTGTTTGTCTCTAATACTACTTGAAACATGCACTTCATACTGTAAGGAAACACTTCAGGCTTTTTATTTATATAAAGCTTCCTTTTCCAAACCTCTTAAAATACAGAGATCATCTCTAACATCATCTGCAGTGAGGTGGAAAGCAAAGGAAGGTGGCCTAATATAATTCTCCTTTAAAAATGTGTGAGTTTATTCAACTAAGGACAGATTTTTTGGAGCTCATAAGAATGTTGTTTTGATCTGTTTTTGTGGAGAATTTTTCTGTAATTAATTAAAATTAAGAAATACACTCTAAACCACAGTGTCTTGAGAGACCCATGTGGGTGCTGGAATTCATGAACTTGATATTCTCTGAAGGAATAAAGCATATAATACAGAAATTAATGTGGTTGACATGTAGTTCTTAAATATAGAAACTTTTTGATTCTGAGTAGGCACCCATTTGATTTGAGTATATCACAGTTAAAATTATTGTGAAACAAAAGTAGTATGAATTCACAATGTAATGAAAATATCATAAAACATTTTCACATTATAGGGAAAACATTTGATTTCTTGCTGCAAAATTCCTAAATACCAGTCAGCTTACACCAAACTGTTCAGAATGTGTTTTCAAGATGAAGGTACCGTTTATTAACTGGCAAAAAATACTAAAATACATTTATCTCAATCCTTCAGAACTATATGTTTTAGCAATAATTTGTTTGTTAAGTTATGGTAACATATCCTTCCTGGGGGAAAGGGAAATCAGCAGGAGATTGGACTTAACTACAACAAAAATTAATTTTTTCAGCTTCAGTGGAACTTGGTTTTGGATGACATGACTATTAAGTGCTAACTGATTTAAGTATGAAAGTTATAATATAATTTCTGACACTTTTAAATGGAAAAGAGACAGCATTGTAATTGAGCCTCACAATAGTGGTGTGGTGAGGTGTGAAAAATAGGAGGCTTATTCAGCACCCAAGACAAATTATTGTAAATCTGCAGTAGGTGTATGTCAAAAATTAATTCAAAGTGCTCCACAGAAGATTTTTCATTACTTCTAAAATGCATGACACTGCAAGTTTTACTGCTGACTACTGTGTTCAGGAATTAGGCTGTGGAAAAGGGATGCTAACTAAACTGTTTGTAAGTGAAAGCCTTCAACATGGATTATCCATATGAATACTATAAACCCAAAGTGTGGAAGAGAGAATACTTTGTTTCACTATATCATTCCTTTAATTTTGTTGTACCTCAATATTTAAATTCTCAATCCCTATTAAGTGAAAAAAAAGAGAATTAAAAAAAGCCCAAAAAGTAATTCTAATACTAACATTTTTATTAATAGAAAGAATTCAGCCAAAGTCTACAGAAGATACATTTTTGGAAAGAAATAATCCTGCTATAAAGTGGGAATTTGCTTTCCTCTTCAAATATTTGCTGACATATAACTAATTCTCATTACTTTCAATTAGCATTCAGAAATGGAGGAAAATTTGAATCTAGTAAGAATCTTGAAATGCATCTTAGCCAAAATAATAATCTAGGGGAGATCTCTGAATATGTGATCTCCAACACAAAGCTTTATGTTTAATTCAGTAAATACATAATCTAAAACCACATTCCTTAAAGAACTATCAGAAGGGACTTGAATATCATAGACATTCACATAAAACTTGAATGTCTGGGATATTCAAGCGTGGACACTTCATTGGAACTCTATCAGATTGGATGCAATTTACTAACTGGATTAAGTGCAACAATTCTAAATAGATTTATCATTGTAAATGAAAGACAAAAACACAACCCAAAAGTTTCTAGCATAATGACCAGTAAATAATCATCTCGGTGAACTGAAGGAATTACTTTCATAAATCAGAGCAATACTTTACTTTGAAAGGATAATCTTCTTGCCAGAACTCATAACAGTGTAGTTGCTATCTTGTAAAATATTTCTTCTAAATCTATTTAGAAAATGATTTATGCTTGTATGCTTATAGCCAGAGAGGAAATACATGTAGACTCAAGTGGAAATGTATTTAACTTAATAAATTAATAAAAAACATCAACTTCTATTACACTAGGAGTTTAAGTTTTGAAAGTACGAGAAAATTATAGAGACAACCATAGAAAAGAAATTTCTGTTCTGCAGCCTATTAGAAATCCAAAACTGTGGTCTACTTTGTGACATGAACATAGTTACCAAGCATGTGAAATAAATTTTCTCTAAACTTAATCTACTTCCTAATAATGTTTTCTTTCTGTGTATTTTAACTGTGTGAGGATCTGAGGAAGGAAGAACAAAGTCTGAATGATCAAGTAGAGGAAAAAAAAGAGTTTTTTTAAGATTTCCGACTATTTAATTTCATAATTAGTCCTGACTTTTGTTTGCTTAGTATTCTTTAAAACAGTAAATTATAAAGGGACTAAGAAAATGGGATAAAATAAACTGTAAAACCAAAAAATTGAAAAGTTTTATGAAAAATAATGGAGATTTTATCTTTTTTAAAAAGAACGTTCTATTTCTTATTCTGTAGTAGAAACATAAAATTAGTCTACCAAGTCAGTATAATGCTCCTGTGATCATTATATAAAACCTTCTAGATTTGAGAAAATTATCTATGGAAGCTGGGCTGGGAATATATTTTGAATCAGTACCACACGTGAGAAACTTTTATGCTTCTTTCCTTGTTTAACCATTAGGAAAAAAATGCACACAAAAATTAGGTATAACACCTCAGCTCAGCATTGGAAAATTTCTGCTAAGTATCCTCATATATAAGATAGCTTTTACTGAATCAGAAGCTGTGGTTACTTTTTCCTGTAGATTATGGAAGAAAAACAGAACTCGTTTGGCTGAGGTTAGGACATACCAACTAATAGAAAGGAAAGATTTTGTTTACTAAGGGAGACAACATGATAATATATATGATATTATCATATCATATACGATAATATCATCTACGATATTATCATATCATATATGATAACATCATATATGTTATCATATATGATATGTTATCATATCATGATTATATATTATAATTATGATAAATGTGATACTATTACTATCATTATGATAATATTATTATATATAAGATTGCAGTGGTTTCAAGTTCACCTATTTCAATTCCCAGCCAAAGCACCACTTTGTGATGGTTTGAGTACTCACTTGAATTATTTACTCTTTTTCTGCTCTAAGATAGGATTAGAAGAAAAATCAAAGCAGGCTCAAAACTTAAAAGGTATAAAGACAGGTTCATTAACAAAACTACAAGAGAGAAAAAAAAATTGATAAGAATCAGAATAAAACCTTTAAAACTCTTCCCCTCTCCCACAGCTTTCCTTTCCCTTCTCATGGACAATGTATAGAGACAAAACTTGGAACTCTAGGTCAGTTAGCCACTTGTAAAATAGTCTTTCATCAGTTCATTTAGAGAGAGAAGTCTCTTTTGGTCTGCCATGGAAACTTCTCACAATACAGACAGTTCTCTTGTGTTTGTTTTTTTTAATTCTCACAAAAGCAGCGCCCAGGAATCTGCATTTGTGAAGTCCCTCCCATATCACGCAGCTTTACCACAGCTGCATTACGGGCCATGTAAACTCATGGGGTACCATTTTAGAGATGAGTGGTTCAAAAGCAAAGGTTATCTTCATCTATTTTAAAAATCATCCTCTTCTTTAGGAGATCTTCTTCTTTTCCTGAGAAGATCTTCATCTTATCTCTCTCTGTGTTCAAACTTCTCATAAAATCACAGCTACTTCAGTCGGTATTTACTTACTCCACTAAAAATGCCTTTGCTTATATCTGCAATCTGAACACTCTCATCTCCCCAGCGCATATTTTCCATGACTTACAGGGATATTCTAGTATATTACAGTCTGTTACCATGGCTTTACCAAAGAATTTCAGCTTAAGACTAGGCATCTTCTAGTTTCCTTTCCACCTAAGACTCAATTCTTCCTTCACTGACTTTGAGGTCTTCATATTGTCTCTCTACATGTTTCCAATGTGTCCCTCTCACTCAGAGAGAGGATCAGTGTTTTGCAAGTTTCATTTGTGCAAGGAAAGAGTTAAAATTTCTCCCAAGTCTGCAGAGAGTCATGATGGTCTTTCCTGGGCAGTGGCTGAAGATGGCAAATTCAGGCCACACCGGAGCTGCGGAGCTGGGCCAGGATCTCAGGAGTTCTAGCTGCATTCAATTTTCAGCCGCAGGGCCACTCAGCACAGCCACAGAGCTGCCCTCCGTCTCAGCTGCACGATCTCTGGCGTGGCTGGGCCCTTCCCCCAGCAAGGCGTCTTGGTGGCATTGGCCGGAGCGCGCTGGGGGAAGGGCCGGCCCAGCCAGGTCTTGCGGGCCGCGATGGGACGGGAAGGGCTCTGGTCTCTTGACAGGGGCTGCCTGGCCCAGCTAGGGTTCCCGGGGCTGCGGCTTTAGCGGCAGGGTATCAGCAGCCGCTCGGGCCCTATCCGGCCACGACGCGGCGTGCTCCTCTCTCTTCCCCTGCCCAGTAGCCGCCGCGCCCGGCTCCGGCCCGGGGTGGGGCCCGGCGGGTTTCCCGGGAAGAGGCCAGGCCCCTCGGCAAGGGCCACCCAGCCCGGCCTCCACGGCAAGGAGGGAGCCGGGGCCGGCTTACCTTTTCCCAGTCTGGAAGAAAAGAGAGCTTTTCCCGGCGTTTTTCTGATTTTAACCTGTGTGGCCACGGAGGCATCTAGCTCTCTTAATAGGTTAATCAGGTTGTCAATATTTAAAGCTAGTCACTGATTGGTTTAATCACAGCTGTTCTTAGAAAAAAATCACTTCTGTGCAAAACCAGCACATTGATAGATTTTATTGAATTAGGGGCTGTGATGACTTTTTCCTGTAGATTATGGAAGAAAAACAGTCTTTTGACTGAGGTTAGGACAAATCAACTATTAGAAACAAAAGATTTTGTTTATTAAGAAAGATAGCATGACTTGATAATTATGATATGATAAGTGCTGATAATTTCATAATTTAAACCCTTTATAAGCCCTAGTTTTTTTATATGCTACCAACATATGGAAGTGATTTCAAATTACTACAAACTAGAGAGTGGACAATGACATAAAAAGCAGACACAGAGGGGTCTGTGCATATTAAATAGCACTGGATTTTTTGTTATAAAACTGTGATGTCTTGCAGTTATGTCTGAGGCTGTTCACTGAAACAGAACTACAGGAACTCTCTTATTTGGTCCTATCTTATTAAAACTTATCTGACCACTGTTATCAGTTCCACAGACAAATTACCTGTTCATCTACTGTGGATAGATCTTGAATCCTTTTATTGTGTTAACAAATACAGTGGTGATAGCCTTAATGTTTATTTATAAAACCTTTGACCTGAATGTAGAACAAACACATAGTATGCTACATTTTCCTAAGGTTTAAAAGTGTAGGAGGATTTACTGCCATTTACAACTGCCCGTTGGGACATTAGCCCCCTTCCATCCTTGCCTCTCCTCAGCTGTGGAGATCCATCAGCCTCATCCCCTGAGTAAGAAACAGCAGGCACACCTACTGAGTACAAGACAGTACAGTTGTCTGAGACATAACACTAATTTGATCAGACACTCATGAATGGAAGCTGTGAGCCATGTGAACTTTCTGTATTGTAAATGCAGTTTTACATATTGTTCAGTGTACATGAAGACTTATCTTCATACTTTCCTTATTCTATGTCTTTCCTTTGGAAAAATGAAAAAAATAGAATAATTTTATAAACTTTGCACTAGTAAAATGAAATAATTTGATTTTCTGAGATCTCTCACTGAAAGCTCATGACATAGTTTCTGTGGGAGCAAAGTGTCAGGAGTTAAATAATTTCTTCTGAAACCACACAAGATCTTTTTTTCTAATACTATGAATGCTAACAGGATCCAAAATACTGTTGAAATAAGCTCTCATGAAAGGAATCTTTTCAGAAGCAGAAAAGGTTACCAGAGGTAAGGGATATTTTGGAAGTGAACAAAATGTTCTCTTTATGGCTCTTCTGTCGTTAATGTTTTTCCAGTCTTCTAGAAATAATGAATAGCTACCATAAAGGATGAGGGAAATGAAAAATTCCTTAGAGATATGTCAGAGTCACACAAGAATCAAGCTGATGATTTTGATGGAGGTAGCAACGGATTAAAAGCTTTTGTCACAGTTTAAAAAGATGTCTATGTGTGATTCTGCTGGGTTTTATTAGAAGAACCTCAGCAAGTATCAGTGTGACCAAATGAAGAGTAATAAGTGGTCTGTTCTATGGAAATGTCTCTTTTACTGAAATAAATATCACTGTTCATAAATACGAAGATTATGTACCTGTATTTGAATTAATATAAAGTCAACTTTTTCCTTTTTTTTTCCCTGGCAACTTAGATTATGACAAATTATTTTTTTTTTTGTTATTTTGTTTTAAGAAACAATCTGGATGGGGAAAAAAGAGTATCACCAGATCAGGTGAAGGTGAAGCAGAATATTTTTAGTCTTTTGTAACTTTCCCCAGCTGAGGAATTATCTGAACATATGGTAGCTTTGTTTGTTTTCCCTTTCCAGACAAATTTATTTTTATAAATATAAAGGGAAGAAATGGGTAACAGGTATAGCTGGGAACCTTGAAGTAGAGGATTTTTTAATATGAAACAGTTTTTCCCATTTCATATTCAGAAAAGTTGAAGATATGATAGTGATAAACCTATACTTGCAGAATATAAGTAGTGTTCAACACTGACAAAGTATAACAACATTGGATCATTGACAGCATGTTTAATTCTTCCTGCAGCTATCGAATTAAACTGTAAAAGTTTGAGAATATTTGGCTTAAAATCAATTGTTCACAATTATTCATGGTGGAATATTTTCTGAGAAACTGGTTTTCATCAATAGAAATTACAAAAATAATTTCAATGTTCTTGATTAAATGTGCTTTAATAGTGTAAAAACGATCAGACTCATGGAGAGAATACAAACACTTTATAGGAGAATGCTAGAATATAAACGTTCTGGTGTTCAACTCTTAGTTTAGTAGAACTATTACAAGGTTCTTATTAATAATATTAAACTTAGACTGTACGTACTCAGTGTTACACAAATCTCACTGTCTGTACTCACCTTTAAAAGTGAAAAGGGACAGAGCACTCAGCTGATGCAAAGCGCCATTCACTTGCAGTCACTCATGCCATTGGTATACGAAGTGTTTATCTATATTTTGCACCTCACATTTTAATATCAATGGAGTTTTAGAATCCAATTGTTTTTGTCAGCATTACAATATCTTCCTGTTTTATTTACAGATAGATCTGAGATTTCAGTGAGGAGCTTCCCTTTGATGCTGCTTCTGGTAAAACAATATCCTAGAATATAATCCAAAATGCACTAATGCCACTAAGTGATATAGGCAGACTTTGAATGAAATCCTCACTATACTTGATGAAGTGCATTGAAATATGTGATGTAAAACACAACGTCTTTTAAGAGTACTGAATATTTTGCTTTTTTCTGTGGGCTGTATTTATGGTTAATTTTTGATTACTTCACTTATATTTAGTTATATATGACACTTGAACTTATATTTAGTTCAAGTGAGCCAAGACCCCACAAGCTCAGATGAAGACAGTTACTCCTTAGGGAAGTTTATAGTAAGGACAAAATGAAATACAGTCCTCTCAAAGTCCAGCTTTAGTGCCATAGAAGCAAAATCATCCTTTCTCTATTGCCAGGCATTGACACTTTGAAGGAATCCCCTTCAGGCTTTAGATTTTAAATTAAGTTTTAAATTAAGTAAGTCAAATACTTTCTCATAATTCTAAATTTCTAAAGACTCAGTTTACAGTGAGATAGGAAGATGGGAGCATTTAGGGGAGTCATATTTCATTTAATATGCACCAACTCTTAAGTCATCTTTTTAGTCATCCCCAGAACATTCAAGTTTTTTTTATATCAGTGTCCCTTTAATTTTAAAGTTAAACTTCTTTTCTGGTGATAAACATGGGAAGGGAATGAAATGGATTGCATTGCAACCAGGGTTGTTCAGAAGGTAAACACCATCCATTAAGACGTGACTTCAACTCATACTGATATGTCAAACCCACAGAACTGCTCTTTGTAGTATCTACTTTTCACAGGGAGGACCTCATGTAATATAAATAGCATCACCCAACATGATATCAGTGAGGAGACACACAGGAAGCTGCGAGGGAGCATGGCCAGGACCAAACTATCCAAAGGGATATCCCATATCATAATATGGCATGCTCAGTGTATAAACTGGGAGAGTTGGCCAGGAAGGGATGATCACTGCATCTGTCAGTGGCCAGTGAGTGACGGTATTACGCATAATCTTTTTCTCTAGGGTTTTATTCTTCTCTCTCTTTTTCATTGCTGTTCTTTCACAATTCAATGTTTTCAGCTTTTCTTGACTAAACCTTACCTGTTCTAACATTGAAAACGATTATAGGAAAAGTTTTAGCAGTGTCTTAGAGTACTATGTTTCCCATTCCAATTTCTAGGCTCTTTTTTCACAAGAGTTGTTTTTGAGAGAAGTCATAGTTTTTTATTACTGATTTTTATTCCTATCTTTTAAAGACTAATAATTCCTATAGTCATACAAGATAGCCTTTGTCTTCTAAAGGTGCTACCTATGTTTTGTAAACTTAAGCCTTGTTGCCAGTGCATCATTAACCATTAGTTTTGTTGTGACTTGTAATCTTCCCCAAACAAATATATAGACTGCTTGTTGAAGCTGGCATTTCTGATAACCATTTCGTTGGAGCAATAAAAAAATTCAACCAAATAACATTTTCTCAGTTACATCACTGAAAAAAAAAAAAAAAAAAAAAAAAACAGAAAAAAAACCCTGCAAAAAAAATCCCAACAAAAAAAGGCTGACTATGGTTGGAAACAATCTGCACTTGAGAAATTAATTCAGTTTTGTCTTAATCTGTGACATGAAATATTGATAAGTCTATCTTAATGGGGATAGAAAAAATGCTAGCATATATAAAAGTAAAGGAGGCTAGGAAATTCTAAGAGCTAAATCTATTAAAAATAGTTTTGTTTGAAGTGTCTCACTTTTTTCTCAGCCTAATTAAGTGAGATGAATCATTTATCATCATTGATTGTATCAACAATGCTTTCAAAATTATGGAATACCAGTACTAGAAAGCTTGGGGAACTTGTATCATCATCTCACCATTCTGATTGAACATTAAAACATGAACAAGAGAATAGCAGAAATTAAAGTCTAGATTTCCTAGGTCTTTACTCTTATATAAGGGAAATTAGTTTCTATTTTATTCTACAAGGTCACAGAACTTTCTAACACATAGAATGTGTGTTGTTACGAAATACCTTTGTAATTTTAACCCTTAAGGATTAGAAATAAGATGATAGTTGTGTTAAAATATTGCTACCAGTGCAATATTTCAGCTACTTAGAGGACAATATTTAATGAGCATAACAGAAAAATACCCCATGAATTATCTTTGATTGTATTGCCAAGTTCAAGATACCATTCCTATCAGTCTTGGAGTTCATTACAAATAGAAACCAAATTCTTCCAGGACCTGTGGAGTTTGTGGTCTCAAGCAAGAGAACATTATTTTTTCTTGATCATCCTAGAGTTAAATAATCTGGTTTTCCTTCTAGCTGAGATTTTTAAGGGAAACACTGTGATCATGGTACTTGTCAGTACTGACTTCAGGATCTCCATTAAAATAGATGAGAAAACTTGTAAATAATATTAGAATATCTCTCAATTATCATGTGTGTGCAGCTTTTTAAAAAGCCATATATGTATTTTCTTGTACACTGTTTCCATATGAAGTTGTAAAAAACACACCATGTTTTGGAAATTAAGCTTCATACTACTGAATATTATATAATCTGCAAAAAACCTTTAGTTCAGGTGGTGCTGGGATTAAAGGTTTCAAAGTGGGAGATTGCTGAGGAAAAAAGGGGTTTTTTTAAGAATTCTGTTCACTCAAGATGACTTTGCAGGTGGGAATATCCAGTCTAGAAAATTTTTCATTGTTTTCTTTCTGTTTTGAGAAGTGGAATTTCTGTAGACGATAATAGAATGCTGCAAAAGAACTAAAAAGCATTCTCTATAGGGCTAGGCCTCCGGGTACAGGAGGAGGGTAAAAAAAGAGGTGAGAAGCTCAGAGGCTGTAAAATCACAGCCTGGCAAAGGAATGTGCTTGTGCCAGGCCCAATGTAATATCAAAGCAGGGAATGGGCCTGTCACATCTTCTTTTTGTCCTTGTTAAGTTTGGGTTAATTTAGTAGTGTAATGTGTCTGCCAGTGAAGTAGTGAAATAAATATTTTATTCATACTTCAGCTATGGATAGTGGCTGTCTTGGTGTGATCTGCATATATTCACCTCATATGGGTGGTGCCTCATATTTCAGGATATTCCAGCTCAAAACCAAGTATTTTATTTAAAAAATACTTGTTTGGGGCTTGGGTTGGTTTTTTGGGCTTAGGGTTTTTTTGGATTTTTTTGTTTGGGTTTGGTTTATTTTCTTCAAGGTAAGGCTTTTCTATTTTTTGAGCTAGACTTCTTTGGAGAATAGTTTTGTCATAAAATAGACTAAGAAAATCTTCAATACCTTTTTCTATTGTATTTGCTCTGTTTGTGTCACAGCTACACACTGCTTTATGCCTCTGCAGGAAGCTTCATACAGAGGCAGTGCTTGAAAGGTTAATGGCAGTTACTTCATTGCTAATCTATTCTTTAAACCACTGATTAGCATTGAAATTGATTCCCAGCTCCTGGTGGCTGAAATGACATTAATCTAGTCTCTCCTATTAAAAATGTTACACCTTTCCTATGTTACCAGGTGATAACACATCATTAATTTGATAGCTTCCACTGTTCCGTCCTTCATTGGAACATCTATAAATGTGAGCAGTGAACAAAAATTTAATGTATTCATTCAGAAAGAAAAAAGTGAAGTAATTTTTCATCAAGTACATTTGAAATGTGAAGGACAAGTATTTTTTGTAACTGTCACGTATCCAAAGGTATGGGTACAGGCTTTAAGTTGTGATCAGATAGATGCAACATTATTATAGTTATAAAACTTGCAAATGCAGTCTACTGTGACAATGTTGAAATGTGACTGGACATTACCCAATTTTCAACTACTACTGTGCTATCTCCATATGGCATTCAAACTGTAAACAAAATGGCAATTTCTTGTTTTATTCATAAGAACAAAGCAAGTTTCACAATTCCACATTGAAAACATTGTACATAAAATAACATATACTCTTCAAAGCTATTTTCAGTTTCCAAACGCCAAGCCCAATCATGCTTTTGCACAATTGGATTAGATTCCCACAGGATGACATATCTTTTGGGTATGTAATGTCCTGTGGCTTAGCTGTCTTGTCCAGAATCCTATTTTCATTATTAAATTAAATGGATTGTAAAGCCAGAATCAATTCAGCAAGATTTTTTTTCTGTCAATCCTGATTGGTATCAAAAGTAAAAACCTCTCATAACAATTTATTCATGAGTCTGCAGCCTCATTTTTAAGCTGTAGAAAATAATCTGTCCTTGATGGAAAGATAGGTGATAAACAACATTTTGCCTCTTTACAAACATTCACACCTGGCTTATGAATTTTCTGGCATAAGCTTTTAATCAAAAATTATCACAGAATGCAGAAGAAATGAACTTTACACTAGCGTGAAAAAAAAATCTGCTCTGGGGCTTGTTCACTCTAGTGATCCAGCTGAAAAAAAGTGATGATCTCAGTGATGTCACTGAGTGTATTGTAAGTATCTAATTCAAGCACTTTGCTAGAGTAGATATATGTTCAACTTGAAAATAAAATAAATTAATAGAATTGGAGCTTTTGTAAACAGTATTAATTAATGACAAAACTTCTGACACATGGAAGGTTAAAAAATTAGAAAATACAGCATGTTGAAATTTCAAACCTAGCAAAATTTAAAAAAATAATGAAAGCATTTATAAGATTCATCTGCATGTTATGAAATGCACAGGGAAGAAGAAATTTGCACAAAAAACAGACAGAAAGTGAGCTGCAAGGTCAAGAGAGCTCTAGAAATCCTTCAATAACAAAAATATTTTATTAAAAATAAGAGAAAGATTCACAATTAATAGTGTTGAACCATTGTATTGAAGAAGAAAACTACTAAGAGTCTTAAAAATACTTAGCGAGAGTCAGGACTAAACAAAGTCTGTAATTTGGAATGTGACATAACACAAATATCATCAAAATAAAGAAAGAGGAAAGTTATAAATTTTCTATGACCTTTCTTTCTCATGAATTACTATCCCGGGAAGGTCCTCTTCTTCTATAAAAAGTATACAAATGTAATTCACTTGAGAATTAAAAATCCCAAAAGAAGTACCGAGATAGTTTGAATTTTGAAGGATAAGGCAAAAATGTCCATAAAGGCATTAAGACTGCAGGTCACTACAAAGTGATATATATTAGGCATCATTCTGCACTCTATAAAAAGAAATTTCCACAGGTTATGGTGGAAATATGTATGCAGTGAGTGGAGAATACATAGAAATTGATGGAGAGGCAAACAGGGAAAGATGAATCTGAGAGATTAATCTGTACATATTTGTATTTTATTTTTGTATAATTATATATTTTATATCTATATCAATTATTTGTAATAGAATTATCTTTCTTATAAAATTTTTCTTCTGTCAATATTAAGAATCAGTAAGAATGTGTCACGTCAGTGTTCCTGGGAGTGATCTCCCAACCTGTCTCGGCTAGCCCTGACACGGGTGACAAGCGTGGTACGGCCCAATATGCTGCCAAACCGAGCCTATCCGGTGAGCTCTTTTAGCTACAGCGCGGAGTGATTGTAGCGAGGAAGAAAGAAGGACTCCGCTGAGGGGTTGCCACAAGAGGTTATTGGGGATCCAGCAGGGAGCTCCTCACCTCGGGGAATCTGCCTCAGCAGAGCCCCGAACAAAGCAAAACTGNCAGACCCCCGAACAAACCAAAACGGTAACTTATATAGGGAGGTGGGGAAAGGGGAAGGTACAAGGGATTCGCCAATGAGGGAAATCCAGAGAGTGGCTTGGGGGATGAGGGACACCCCTGAGGGCCATTCCTGGAAGGGAAGGAGGGATTTCCTCTGGCCCTGTCCTATCACTCGACGCCCTTCCCCAAACTTTCCAGAAGCCTGGGGGGAGCAGCCGAGTGACAGACAGGACCCAGAGGAGGGGAGTAAGGGATTGACAGATAAGAAGGGAGGGGAGCAATTAGGGTACAACCAAATACAGAATAATAGTAGGGGTACATGGAACAGACCAACTGAAACACACATTTAACAAATGCAACTGAAAACACACCACTACAAGAATGAGAGAAAGTAAAAACTTATGTCTGCAGACAACTCAGTTATTTCTACCATTAAAGGTTAAAAAAAAGGAAAATAGCACAACATAGTTAAGAGAACTGGTCTATGTATAACATTGTCATTTTGTATTGAATGAAGGGGCAAATAAAAATTTCAGAAGGAAAAGAATACTTTGAAAAATGTGTGTTAATATAGAAAATTGTCCTGGTGAGGAATGTATAATTACTCATGCAAGGTTAGGTTACCCATCTGTCTAGTCCAGTTATTTGTCTCCATGAAGAACCTGTGCCAGATTTATTAGGAGAGCATGTGAAAAATATCCTGGAAAATTATTATAAAAGTAGATTATCATCTAAAGAAGGTGTCTATTCATTTAAAGGTAACTAGTTTTTAGAAAAAGCAGAATTCATATTAATTCCAAATATACTTTTTTCAATGTCCGTTTAGTTGGACACCGTGTTTTTAACTACTCTGGGTTATGTCTATGCACGCATATACTACTAATCTCTTTGTGAAGTCAGCTTTCAAAGATATTTAGGAACATACCAACAAAAAGTGTTTGTTCCATAAGCAAGTTCTGGTGCATACGCAACTAATAATTTATTGTTTTCTTTTGACAGCTATCTTTCAATTGAATTGATATTCTCTTTGACTTGATAAAAGAATGCAATCTAGCTCTTGATGACAACTGTAATTTACTGTGTTGCTTTTCAAAATAATTCCTAGTATTTTCAGTCCTTTTATTGCCTTTTAATTTGGGGGTTTTTTTCTTGGGTTTTTTTTTTTGGTTTTTTTTCTCCTGGATGTCTTTGCATATTCAGAACACACTTCACTGAACTTCTTCAGTTACTCCATTTCTGAAAAACATTTCATCTGAACATATACTGGTGCAAAAAATATTTTAAATTTTTTAGCCAGAACATACTAAGTCACATTCCCCAACTGAATAGACAAAAAATCTGATTCAAGTAGGAAATACAGGATTCCATTCCTATCAAATACTTACATTAAAACAATTTAAATTATACAGAAACCAAAGTGATTAAATGTTCAAAAGTGAAAAATTAAAACTCTATGGTAAAACGTCCTAATAGTAAAGACAAAAGAACTTCAAGTTTACCCAAAAGATTGTTATTGTCATAGGAAAGAAAAATTCTTCAGATGGGAGCGATGAATGATGAATGTGATCAATGAACATGAACAATAAGGCAATCAAATAGAATATGGTAGAAATATATTGTTTGAACAATTAATTTTAGCCAAACTTAATACTAAATCCAGACACAAATTTTTGAGCCATAAAATAAAGAAAAATTATAGTTTCTTAGCAATTTAGATTTCTAATTTCTGATGAGAGATTTTTGAGATACCGCTGAGAAATATTTTTTTTCCTGTATTTCCATTTCTATAGAACGAAGCTATATAAACAATCAGACACAAGAAGAGATAAAATTTCTTAGCAGATGGTGGCTGAGATGTCAGATAAAGTGATGTCAGATAAATAAAATAAACCTGTTTCTAAACAGCTGAGGAAGAGGTGATAGCTCAGGGGGCATCTTTTAAGAGAATGAAAATTAGACAGATGGTGTCTGTTTTCACTAACAGCTGAGGTGTTACAGTAATATTATGTCATCACAAATCTATAGCTGAAACTGTAGTTATGCACCTTTTCTACTCCTTTCGTGATCTTGTGAAGAGCAGAATAAAATAAATTCAATGTCTCTGGTCATATTACCTTTTGCTCTTAATATCTGATACTAGAAGCATCAGATATTGTTGCTTTCCAATCTTCATATTTCCACTAAGTATTAAAATTCAAACAGATTTATTATAATCACAGAATATGCAGAGTCAGAAAAGACCGACAAGGATCACCTATTCCAGCTCCTGGCCCTGTGCAGGACACCCCAAGTCACACCATGTGCCTGAGAGTATTGTCCAAACACTTCCTGAGCTCTGTCTGGATTGGTGCTGTGACCACAGCCCTGGGGAGCCAGTTCCAGCGCCCAAACACCACCTGGATGAAAAACTGTTTCCTAATATTTAATCTAAACCTCCCCCAACTCAGCTTCATGCCTTTTCTTTGAGTTCTGTCACAGGTCATCAGAGTGAAGACATCAGTGTCTGCCCCCGCCACTTCCCCTCACAAGGAAGTTGCGGACTGCAATGAGGTCTCTCCTCAATCTCTTCCAGGCTGGACAGACCAGGTGACCTCAGACGCTCAAACAGCTTCCCCTTAAGGCCCTTCACCATCTTTGTAGCTCTCCTTTGAACACTCTCCAATAGTTTAATGCCTGTTTTATATTGTGTGCCCAAAATTGCCCCCAGCACTTGAGCTGAGGCTGTCCCAGTGCAGAGCAGAGGGGACAATCCCCTCCCTTGCCCAGCTGGTGATGCTGTGCCTGATGCCACCCAGGACACCCCAAGCTGCAGGGCACTGCTGACTCACATGAAGCCCAAGTCCCTCTCCACAGTGCTGCTCTTCAGCCTCTCATTCCCTACATTGGATTGCATAGTGAAAGATGCAACAGTGAAATAGAATTTATAGAGAAGTAAAGAATGTAGATACAGAATTTATAGAATAGGTATAGATACAAATATAGATGCAGATATAGATATATAGATATTTATATAGAATTTATAGAGAAGTAAAAAAAAAAAATTGCCATCCATTAGACCAAATCAGACCTTTAACTGAACATGATCATGATTTTTTTTTGGCATTACATTTTCTAAAATCCAATTGTTTAGTTGTTATTGAATAAGAACTGTGTAAACCAAGCATTGTTATTGAAACACAACTTAAAAAGTTAGAACTAACTGATGGTTTTTGTGGATGGCTCAAGACATTAATAATTTTAATGGAACAAAGAATTAAAAACAAAGAAGCCTTTTCCTTGTGTAAGCAGATTTCATAATATGGATATTATGGCAGCTCTGAGCTATAAATGTCAAGAATTTAATGATTTACTTAAGCTGTATGTAATAATTCTAAGGGGAAGAAAAAGTATCAATATGGTAGCGATGCAACATTCTATTTTTTTCTCCTTTTTTGTCTTGCCCTTGGCATTTCATTTAAAATATTATTATTGACTTAGTATTACCTGCATAAATGAGCAACGAAATCTCTGGAGTTGCAACAGATTTGAACTGAATCTAAATTAGTTCACACTTGGAACAAGATATAGAATATACTGTGAAGATTCTTGAGCTTGTCAAAAGGAGATGGAACATATTTCAAACTCCAAACTCAGTGTCATTATGCCTTCATTATAAACATAGAGTGCTTTTGTGTGCTCAGACACTTCTATAGCTCACATCCTTTTTTTGTTTTGTTTTGCTTTTCTTGTTTTTGCTCTTGATAATGCAGTAACAGGGCCAGTCAATAGCAATCTGGAAAGACTGCCAAGGTCATCCACTTAAGAATAGCTGAAAGTGCTAAGAACATCTTAATTCCCATAAAAATAGATTTGAAATCGTGGTCTGTATCCCTATTGACTGAACTACCCACGAGCGTGTACAGAAGCAGTATTTTCCACATCCAGGGAAGCTTTGAAAAAAAGACACAAAGAGGCATGAGAAACATAATGTCCTGTATTAGAAATCTCAATGTATATAGGCAAGTCTTTCCTAGACCTTGACACAAATACAAAAGAAAAGAAGTAGGCTCTGAGCATTCCGCACTACATACTGAGTGTTCAGTCATACAAGGAATATTTTTATTTCTGTCATTAACAACATCTGGCACAAAGTCTGGTGTTGCATAAAAGCACGGTGGATGGTATTACCTGCTAAGCATTGATTGCCATAACAGCATAAAATACAGGGTAATTCTTAATCTTGTATTAAATAAAAGCAGTGTTAACACAAGTATCTTTAGCAATAAAAACTAAATTGTTTAACTGCTTTATTGATCAACATAATTGTATTTGTGTAATATAAGACATATAACTCCATGTTTTTCTCAATAAAATAAATAACCTGACTGTTTACTGGACTGGTTCAGAGATTGTCAAAGAGTACAGCTGCTGAGAGAGAAATAAAATAGATTTTCTACCTAGGGGCTGTTTCATTATGCCAGACAACACTTTGTATTGATCCTTCTCCATTTATTTCTAATTTTGTTGTCCCTGATTGTGCAGAGCTCTAAATCTTGTGATGGCTTACACGCTGTTAGGATGCAGCATGCAATGTGAAGAGCAAGGCAGCAATGTTCTCATTTTAATCTGCAATTTAGTCTGATTTGCAACAAATTAGGCTTTCTAAAGTAGCACTTTTAGTACAGAGAGACAATTTGTTTTATATGTTTTCCATAGCACACATAGAAACTTCTTAGAACTGAAATTTCTTAGAACTGAATAGAAGTGAATATTTTCTGTTAGTTTTGCAAGATTCCTGGGAATTGCCTAATATTTTATTATTTCTTAATTGGCACTTCATATCTAAATTTCTCACTCTTTATAGCAATAGAAAAACTATTTCACATCATTCCATCATTTTATTACATCACAGAGTACAGAGAACCTGGTTAAGTACCAAGTTTTTCAGGCTTTTCTTGATTTTAAATATATTATCAGTTGGTTTACCAGAATGCTTTTGGTTCCTACTTTTGTGCATCACAGCTCCATTGCCTTACAAAGACTCTTCAAGATAAGAGCAAGAATGGAGAAGTTGGTTCCTGATCAGTAAAGACAAACTGGCAAAAAATCAAATTTCATTATGATTCTATGGGGTATTTTATGCATATGTCAAAAAAAAAAAAAGAGAGAATATCTTACTAATTTAAAGAACTGTATTTTTTCCTTTAATGTCCTAAATTTTACACCCTTTCTTGGCAAAACACATTCCTAATGTACTCATGCAATATACTTGGCTACATAAGTGAAAAAGAAAATGCAAGCATTTGTTAATGTTTGCCATGAATTTTTAAAAGAAGAAAAACTAAGGAGGGGGAAAAAATCATGTAAAGTATATAATTTCCAATCTAATAATTTCCAATCTCACTCTTTTCATTACAGATGACACAGATGATCACCCTGGAACTCAAAGTCTGCTTCTCAGAGGGGTACAAAGCCCAGCAGAAAACATCCTCAAAGATCTGTGTTAACTATTTTGAACAAAATTTATAGTAATCTATTTACACCCTTCCATACATCTGCTTAAAGGCTTTTTCTTTAGGCAGATGTATTATAAAGAAAAGAGAAGTGAATTTAGATTTTTGGATTATTTTAAATAGCTTTTTAAGTGTAAAGTCTAAGTTTTCATGCTTCTTTTTTGCCAATCATGGTCTCACGTTTTTCAAACACATAAAGACAATGCTGAAAGAAGGTATTCTCTTAGTAGATAAAAGTTTTTAGAAGTCTACAGAGTTAACAGGTTTTCTCTTCTCCATCTGTTGGCATAGTTTAGTTATGGATGAATAAATAAATTGCTTTTGCTAAAGAGAGGCCACATTATAAAAAATATTATCTAGATTTATGTACTGTTATCCTTACACTGGTAAGAAATGTAAACTTTTTATCAATTTTAATTGACCAGATGGTAAGACTCTGAACTGTGTATTTGGATATTTTTATGTAGCCCAATTAACTATGCTTAGAAGAAAAAGGTTTCTGATATCTTGTGTGAAGTTGGGCAAGGGGCAATTTACTTTCCTCGCTCTCCCTATTTTACAACACTTCTGCTGGAAGATTAGATAGGGAGCTTATTCAGTTCTGCCCATCCATGCCCATGCAATGTGAAGTGTCACAGTTCAGAAAGGAGCTGCCTGTTGTGGCCTGAACCCAGTTTATGTGCAGGTTTTCTGTTAACACTCTTTTTTCATATGTCACTAGCTATAGTGAAAGGATATTAAAAAAAAAAATCTTTACTCTGACCTTAAATGGAATCTCTTACCTTAAAGCAATAAAAATAGTAATAACCTAAGCTCATTCAAACTGAGAACAATTAAAGCCCAAAATCATTCTAATAAAGCACTCTCTTAAGCTTTCATTTTGACAATATATAGTAGGCTGAAATTCACTAAATCTTTCCTTTGAAGAGGGGTATAATTTCAGGTATGAAATTCTCATCTGTACACAATGATGTCTCAACACCTTAAAGATAGGTGTGACTCTTTAATTATCTGTAAATAAAAAAAAAAAATCCAGGATTTGATTACTGAGAATAATTCTATATTTTATCATAACTTTGAAGGCCATTCAGTTAAACAGCACATTTCAAGCACAATATATTCTGAAAAAAAGAGTTCTAAACTGTCACAATTAAGAGACTAGGAGCAAAACTCCCTCAGTCAGAGAGGTTTGCCCCTGTGGCTAACAATCAGCATGACATAATCCAGAGCTTCTGAGGAGAAAAAATAATGTAAAGGAAACTAAAATATTTTGGAAAATGCCAGCATTTCAAAGTTGTGAGCGAACAGATGCTCTTGGGCCAGAAGTGATTGTTCTACAAATTTGATTTGGTTGGTCTTAATGGAGCCATGGGGTTTCATCTCTTCCCCAGAACTAGTGAGTTTAGCCCAAAGTCTTTCACATATATTCTGCACCTTCTGGACTCAATTCAGCTTAAGCTTTGGTTTGTATACTACCAAGCTCAGCTATTTCATTAAATACAGGCTTCATATAAGAAAATAATAATGTGATATCTAAGAGATGGCTAATGGAGAAATAAGATGGTCAGACTATGGGTTGTAGGATGTCACTTGAACAAGGAACAGCAATTCGGTATCAGCAGACAAAAAGCAGAAAAATATTAAGAAATATATTAATTTTTTTCCTGTTCCATTTTCTATTCTTTCTGTGCTTCTCTTTTTTACCTTTGCCATTCTTAATTGTCATTTGTATCCCTATATTTTCATAACTCTGTGTAGCTAAGGAAAGGAAGTCCATCTTTGTCGTGTTTTGGAAACTAAATGCCGTTTTGGAATGTAGAGATGAGGAGGTTTTGGTGAGGGTACAAGTAGAGTATTTTGAAGGCATCGCAAAATTTTTGAGAGAAGGGTACAATTCGACCAGCACTGATATCTTCTTGTGGAATTCATGGCTCATGACAACTATGCAGACCTGCAGCTGGACATAAATTCTATAAAACACCTATTATCTATGAGATACTGCATTGCACCACCTGTTTCCAGGTTACTCTGCAGCTATTAATGCAGAGTAGTTACCTTGGGGAAGGTGAGTTATGTTACTTGACTCTGCTCTTTGGATTTTGTGAAAGACTCGAACCCATTTTGCACACAGACTAAAGTTAATAGGAATTTTTCCATAAGAGTTAGTGGGACAAGTTTTCACTCCACCTCAGTACACAAGCAACAAGATACACTTCCAGCATAAAAAATTCCTCTTTCTGCTGGTGAAATGATCTTCCCACATTTGAATTCTTGCCAGGTTCATAAATCTTATATCATTCATTTTTTTTTGTTTGTTTCCTTTTCCTTCCTAACTATATCTTTTCATGCAAATAAATGTAACACACAAGTACAAAAAGTCCATGAATCTTTTCCTTCTTTTTCTAAAATGCCTGATTTTAGCCATTGCTATCACGCATATGATTGCACAGCAAATATCTAAGCCTGTTCTTGTTTAATTTTCCCCAATTCCTCTGAAAACAGCCAGGATTTTAAGTCTGTGCTTAGAATACAGCACAGCAAAGTTTTGGTGTGTAAAGGGCAATGAAACCAATGGCAGACCAGGGCAGTGTAACTCTGTAGCAGACTACAAGCAATTAGACTCTTTTTCTCAATGGAATTGACACATATAAATGACAATGTTTTTATATATATTTCTTTACTTTTTTCCCTAAGGAATTTGTGAGATATGGGGTTATAACTGTTAAAATTGTTAAGGTTTATGTTCACCAGAAGACCCTGTGGGAAGGCACAGCTGCAGGATGGATGCTTGGGGGGTGAGAGATAGTTAATACTCGTGGACAGCAGACTGCAGCTGAGCCAGCCAATGGGTGCCCTTCTTCTGTTAAGTTTTGGGTTTGTCTGGTTGAGATTAAAGGTATAAAAGGGGGGTAGCTTCTAGAATAAAGTGACCTCCTTTGGATGCATAAGGGGATCTGTGTCTCTTTGTTTGTTCCCCATTGCTTCAGGAATTCATCTGAAAAAATTAGACACATCTAAAAATCTTAGACATGAAAGACAAATACCATTTGCTTCTTTGTGTATATTACCTGGAATATACTGTCTCTTAATTTTCTCTGATCAGTGTGAAAATGGAACAAAATTGTCAAAATCCTCCCAGTAGAGAAGATAAAATGTAGAGGTAATTTATGATCTTTGTTTATGAGACTACGCAGAATTTTAACCTAGGAAAAAGAGTATCACAGAAAGAATCTTTAAAATTTACACTGGAAAAATTTACTCAGGTTAACAATAATGTGCTAACTTATAAAGAGTGGGAATAATCACAGAAGTGGAATAATTTACGAAGGAATGTAATGAATTTTCTGTTACTGCAGTTCTTGAGAGAAATTAAGTGTTATTTGAAAGAACATGGTCATTTTTTGTAGAGAACACAGCCTTACATAATTTTTTCTTCAATCAGAATTCCTTATCACATTATGCAATAGGTCAAACCAAATTATCATAAAAGTTCTGTTGTATTTCTAAATCTGGGAAAGATGCCACAAATAAAATTATTCTACCAATAAACTACTACATTCCTTGGGAATTTACATTCCACTAAATTCTGAGCATGTAATATAAGCAGATTTTTTTGTACAAAACCCAGATATACTTGAGCTCTCCTCTTCAGGTATACTAACAGCAGCATCTTAACAACATATTCTTTGGTTAAATATGCATCCATTTTGTACTTTCAATTGTTTAAAAATTTATACTAATTAATATTAATTGTTCTTCATTTGTCTTTCTTTTTAAAGAAAAAATTCTTTTTAAAGAAAAAATCCTACTTCTCTCTGAGAGTGTTTCTTCATGGAAGAGAACTAATTTAATATAGTAAAAATTCACTTCTATTCTTCTATCTCAAATGATATTATTTTGATTATGGATACTCAACTCTTCTCTCTTGTGCACAGTTTTTAGCCACAAATTTATTTGAAAATTTGTAAGAAGATTTAATTCATGACCATAAAGGGATTTCAAGAAGAAAATAATTTAAAAACAAAACATTTGAAATGTCTTGTGATGTGAAAGGTAAAATTTTGAAGAAAACTTCAATGTCACTTCTATCCCCATGTGCCCCTCATTGAAAAATTGAGAAATAAAAAATTAGTTGGCCAAAAAGAATTAAGTTACTAAATTTGATGGGTTCTTTGACCAGTATCCATATATCTTGACCATGCCATTTTTGTCCATTGTATTAAAGGATGTATAAACTTGCTGCATTCCTCCAAGTACAAATAGGTGATGAAAGAACATAGGAAAATTAAGGAGTACAGGCCAAAGGAGAGAAGGGGGTTGCTTTCCTGTGTTAGTCAATGAATATAGCCTTACTATCAGTGATGAGAAAACATTCTTATTAACCAAATTCAGCTGCTCCTGAATTCAATGTCCATTTGAATTCACCATTTCTGTCAATGGCGAATTCATCACTATTCACCACTTCCGTGTTTCACTTACACGTGCAACCTGTCTTTTAAATAAGAAATGATTGCAAACATAAATCTATACAGCTTCAGTAGCACCCATGAAAGAATATGATGAATGTCCGAGGAATTTCAGCACTTAGTTTATTCTTTAATATTGACAAGAAGGTGATGCTCGCTCCATAGAGAAATAATATACATAGAGCTGGAATTTATTAAATATTTAATTCTAAATCCAAACAAGTTTCCTGTCGCTGTTGGATACTAAATGAAGAAGCCTGACTCCAAGGTAGAAGAAAGCTCAGAAGGCTTTATTTACAATTTATTCAGCCTTTTTATAATAGGCTTCACTGAGAGATATATTATTGGTCCATAGGATTGACACTTTGGTTCTATTGGTCAAGCTTAGAGAAACACAAAGGCACAACTATACAGAATTGTTTTGAAAAACAAGAGCAATTGTTTAGAAAGATTTGTCTTGAGAAAGAGCTTCCCAAGAATTTTTCCCTTGGGAACGTTCAGCAGCTGCTATTAGGTTAAAATTTCTCAGATTGAGAAAAATCAGGGCCACAGTTTCCTGATGTTAAGCTTTTCTCAAAAGACTACCAACAAACCCCAAGATTATTGAATGTGTCAGGTTTGTCAGATAAAATACTGATTTTATTAAAATGAAATATTTCTACTGACTTTTGGGGGCTTATATTTAAACTGCCTTACTGCTCCTTGTTTCATAATTTGTAGGGGGAGAGGAGATTGCTTCCATAAGGGCATTTCTATTCCCTGTATCAGTAGCAGGTTCAGTAATAAGACTAGAATCTGAGTCAAATTATAAATAAAATGAAAGATGTAAAACATTTTCAAATGACTGTAGCTGAATTAGGCATGTAAGAGCTATTAGAGACTGAATAACCTTTCATAGTCAATAGGGTCAAAATCCAAGTCTCATGTCAAACTTTGTTTATGGGCGTTTCATTTTATGGGTACTGCTGTTATACTATTCTTTTATTCTACTACTTCTTGAGTAAAAGAGGGAAGAGCATGCTTGCCAAGAATTTGGGAACTATTTATAAGAAATATTGAATTTCTGAATTACATCCCAATTCTGTAACACCTCTGAAATCTATAAATATAACTAGTATTACCTCCCAGGTTTTTTCTACTGTAAGTTTTGTACCATAAGTTTTTCTACTGTACGTCGACAGTAATAATTGCTTAAATGTGTATGGAAGCTGATCCTAAATCATGGCATTTGAGAAAATCTCCACCTATAGTTCTGTAAATAGCTTATAATGGTTTTATAAAAAGGGGTAGTATATTTCAGGTTTTTTCTTATGAAATCTCCAAATTACTTCTATCTTTATCTATATATATATATATATATATATATATATATAACCACAAGCAAAGATGCATACATAAATCTATATATGTACTTGAAATTTTTGTTGGAAGAACTGTATATCACTTGGAAAACTTTATTTTATTGAAAGCTTTCCTCCCAATACTGACACAGCAAAGCAAAAGAGAAACATCATTTGGTTGTATCCTCAGGGACTGTTATCTATTTAAGGCTGCCTAACATAGAAAAATCCCTGAGTAAGCATAGCAAAATATATTGGTTTTAATCTCCCAAACACCTCTAAGGCTATATAAAAGGATTATTATTTTATAAGCGTCTTTTAATACTGTATCAATATTGATCTTATCGTGTAATTATAGAAGATTCCCCTATCCTGTTTCCCTGGGATGGAATGGAACTGCTTCAGCATTATATATAAGCAGTTAAAAATTTGTTTCATCAGAATTGAGCGTGCCAGAATAAACCATGAGGTTTTTTCAGGTCTTAAGTTTTTCATGTCCTCTAACTGTATTCACAGTGAAAATCTAATTTATTTTCCATAAGTGTAAAGTAAGGACCAGGGTCAAAAAATTTGCTTTCCAACTTAGTCACAGACACTTGATAAAAACAGGAAAAAGGATTTGAGTGATTATATTTGAATTTAATTACCATTTGGCAGCCTAGCTATCTCTCTGATGGCTAGTACATGGATAATGTCAGATCTCCACTTCCAGAATGGGCAACTGGTTCAGTTGAGGTGATCTTCTGTCTTTCCAAGTCAAAGGCCATGACATAAAGCTGAAATGCAGTTAAACCTGCACCTTATTTCTGGAAATCTGCCATCCTGTTCTGATGCGTTACCAAAAATCATCATCCTCCTCCTGCTGCTGGATTGTAACAGTTTAGAATAGTATTCCCCACAGCCATGGGCTGGAGTGCACATCTTAGGTGAATACAAAAAAATGTTGTATTATATGGTGAAAAAAATGGAGTAAGAATACCAAGAGGAAAATAAGGTGGTTTTTTAACAATTCTTGTTTTCCAGAGCTTTGCTGGAAGACAAGGGTGTCAGAAATATCAGCCTGTTAAAGACAAAAATAGGAGGAAAAAGATCTAAAGGAAAAGCATGCCTTCAAAATTTGGCCTTGTATGAAGCATAGGTATCAGTGCCTCAGGACCATACAGACTGGTTTATGGACTGTATTAGGTAGTGTTCCTCACAGCTTCTGGAAGCCTTGAAGTTTCCTGTGTACAAAACACACACAGATACATAAAAACAGAGCTCAGCAAGAATCTATCAAAAATAACCATGATATTCTGATACCAGATAAGGTTTATATCTGCAACTAAAATAATGGATTGCTTGCTAAATAGGTATTAAACATAACAATACAGTTCTACACAAATAAATGAGAGGGTTGTGAGCTGTTCATGTTGATCTCTTCAAATTGGTAAAAATATTATTTTAGATTGTCATGTGCTTATCTTAAGTGAAAGAAGAAACCAAAATAAATCACACAGCAATTTTGTTCAGAAAATAATTTAGTTTAGTTTAATTTAAAATAAATCTATAGATAACTTTTGCAATATACTTTTTGCTCTTCTGTTATCCCACATTAATGGAGAAGCTACTGAGTATACAGCAAGTGCAGTCATGGAAATTTCAGATTTTTCAGGTTTTGATTACTGATAGCAAAAGAAGAGGTTTTTTTCCCCTTGCAAATACTAATTTCCCTGCATATTGCAGCAGAATCAAATCTCACATATTTGTTGAGAGGGTAATTTTGGCCCACTCTTTGTTTGATTTTTACACATTCTATCAATTGCTATAATAAATATTCCATCATTCTACTAGGTTTTCAAGTATATACTCTATACTTACATGTCAAGGTAATTTTTAACTCATGTTGTCAAGTCAATGTACTGATCCTATATTAATATATTTTTTCCGTTAGACTTATTTCAAAAGAAAATGCAAGCATTTCCTTCTTCAATACAAATGATCAGAATTTTAAACTCAGAGAAACACAACCTCCCAAATGCAGGTGGCACTTCAGCGATTTCCATTATTAAAAATAAAACTTATTAAATACTTCAAGAGTGCTAAGTAAATGCATTCAAACTAGGAAACTATTTAAAGTTAGGTTATTTGTGCAACTCAATACCCATGGATTCTTTGTGCATGCACATTTAAAGATAAGCTGTGAGAACACAATCTGTTCATTGACTTTATTTTCCTGTTTTTGGCTTCATCTATGGTAACATTTATGGCACTGGCCAGGAGCTAGAAGCTCATATGGTTAGTTCCACAAAAAATTAAGAGAAATGTAATCTCACTTTATATAAGTAGCTAAAATGACATAAAATGTATTTAAATGTAGGCTTCATCCCTTAATTACAGCTATAATCTTCCATGAAGAGGTGAAAATGTCATATGTGACATAAACAAACATAGAAAACCTACTGGAAACATTAATAAAAAAGATCTATGATTACTGACTAAAAGAATCCTGATTATTGTTTAAATTCCAGTTGCAAGTTTGTTATAAGATAGTAATAATAAAGCACAGAAAAGTCGGGGGGAAAGTAAAAAACTTATGCAGTGTTAAAAAACAACCCAGCTTTCTTCAAGTGAAAAATTATTCAAAATCACGTTTCATGATCCAAACATTTCCTTTCCATCTTCTTTACTTTTCTTGAATGTGGGAAAAAACAGATGTAACATCAAACTCGAAAAAGACACATTTGTGAAGATCAGTTTGGATCTGGTACCTAGCTGAAGGAGAAACACTCTAGGAAAGGAGTGCACTTTGCAGTTCTTTATCATTACTTGTGATGGTTTGTTTTTTCTGGTTTCTCATGTTTTGTTCTGTATTTAAACTTTTACTCTGTTGAAATGGTCTGTTCTGCATACCCCTTTGGTTTTCCCCTAGTTGGTTTTCTCCATTCCCTCCCACTTGTCAGTTTTGTAAACCCTGCCCCTGGCCCTTGTCAATCCTGTCCAGACCTCTCCCTACCTTCCAGAAGGTTCTAGGGAGAGCACCGAGGGATTGGCTGGGGCTCAGAGTCTCCTCCCCATCTCTCTCTCCATTCGTCCCCCGGTTGACAGACTGTTGTTCCACTCCACCCACGCTGTAATCCCATTGGCAGAGCCCTTTCTACACCCATCGTACCCACCTCCCTTCAAAACCCCATGTTTTCCAGTCTCCTTGCTCTGTCCAGGGCATTTTCCCTTGAATAGGGGTCTCCGTGTTATACCCTGGCCGGAGTCCTGCTTTCTTCTCATGCTGCTGAGTGCGTCTCCACTGACACTGAATCAAGAACCTGGGTGGGCTGCGAACCTTGCTTTGCATGCTCGTGGCTTCTGTGGCTGGTGGCTACAGGGCTAGCAGGAACCAAGCCACTACTACAATTGCTCAGTAAATAGGGAGTTCACGTGGTTAGGGAGCTTACTGAGACATTTTCATTTGTCCTGAGCAACTCTGTATAAAACTAAATTACAGAAACTTGACTGCTCTGCTGACATGCAGAAGAAAGTTATGAGTCAGTATCGTTCATTTTCAGTCGCAAGGTTGAGCAGATGAGATGCTGAAGACTGTGGAGGTAGATGTCTGTTGGAAATTTGAATTTCATACACTGTTGTTCTCAATCTATTTTTTTTTTAATTGGAAAAATACGCATTTATGATTCTTACACTGGTCTTTGTTTCATTGCAAAATTACTAGAATATCCCTCTATTCCCTTCTGTCTCATTTTCTGTTATTTGCTTTAAGCATATTCTAGAAGTTGCATACACTTATTTCTCTACGATATATTTTGTTTCTGATAGAATCTAGGTGCCTGAGAAATGAATTCTCAGGAGAGGTGTCTCTTTAGGAGCAGAGTGAAAAGCCCTTTCCAGCATATGCAGACACCTCAAAAGAGGAGAGTGACTTTCAAAGGTAATCTTTTATGCAGTCTCTAAATCTCAGCCCCCTTGCATATTTATCTGCAGGTTAGGATTAATGAAAAGGACTTTCAACAGCAGGATTTGCCTGACATAATTCATTTGGGATTTTTTTTTGGTTGATGATGAAAATGTGTGCATAGAAGCATACTGGAACTGCCTGTGAAGTACTGCCTTATTCCTAAGTCTTCAAAGGATATTTTTTCAAATATCGATCTTCCACTTCTGTGGTTGTGCAGAAAATGTGATTTCAAATTATTTTTTCAGAATATTTAAAAGGTAAAATAGAGGATCAATTTTTTCTTTACAGAACGTTGTAAAGAAAGTAACAAAATTGTCACATGCTGTCCCTTGACACAAGAGAAACATCTACAGGCTTTGCTGCTATTTTTTTCTGTAATTACAGTTCACAAATTGAATCCTACACTATAGAGATAGGAACAAAGACACAGGCACTGTTAACCATCTCTCAAATGTTAGTCCTTTAAAAATGTGAATTTCTCATGTAATTAGCCAGCTATTTTATTAGTCTATTTTCAAGGATAGTATATTACAGACTCACAGAAGTTCTGCCTAGCTCTAGATGTCAAGTTCACAAACAGCAGAACAATTGATTTCTGTAGATCTACAGTCTTCTGCTAATATTCTTCACTAATTTATCACTACCTGGAGTTGTTAGGGAACATGTCTCTGAGATTACATCATCTTAACATCCAGTGGGGACCATTGTAACAAAACAAGTGTAATGAATTATCAGGAAAGGATTGAATACTAAAATAAATACAGGAAATAACTGTATCAATTTATGGTTTACCCATACCTTAAACATTGTGTGCAGTTTTGGTCCCTTTCTTTCAAAAAGGCTAAAGTGGCACTCAAAAAAATCTAGATGGCATCACTGCAAATGATGAAAGGTTTGAAAAGGCTTCTGACAGTGAAAAATTAAGCTAGAATTCTTCAGATTGTCAAAGACAGAACACCAGATATCCATTCTAACATATTGTGGTATTCAAAAATATGATAAAGAATAAATCCCCAGTGGTGGTAATAGCTTCAATGTTTCTTCTTTCCCCAAGTTGACCGTTTTTCATGGAATTTGTAAAGCCTTCAAAGCTTTAAAGCATTTTATTTCACTACACATACTTTTCCACACATCAGAGAAATTTTGGCTGAAATTTGTATAAGCATAGTTGATACAACTCACAGATGGGCAGATGTGTAGTAGTGTTTAAATGAAACAGACAGTAAGAGGTTTTTATATTTCAACTACAATCTACTCTTGCAATAATAAAAATGTTGAAAAGCCAATGTCACCCTGGTGAGCCTACGGAGGGAAAAGCTGTTTAGAAACTGACAAATTCCATGTCTGCAGCAGCACTGTAGATTATCATGCTTCTATAATGAGTAAATATTTTAAAATTCTCTGCATACATTTCTTTTCTTACATATCTAAAGTCAGCAATTCAGTTTGTGTAAGAAGGATGAGAGAATTAGGTTAACTCCAGAATTATTTCCTGCTGGTGAGATTAACTTAATTCATTTCAGACAGCATGCTTTAGATGCTGATTTTCTTGCCTGACTAGGAATGTGAGTTCAATGACTTAAAGACACAGCTAGGTAAATATAGTTTTTATCTTACCTCATCAACAACTACTCCATTCCCAGGCTTCTTTATATAAAATATCTTGACTCCAGTATTCTTCCCTTGAGGCAGTGTGGCAGGGTGTCTCTCTCTTGGAAACATTTATTCTCTAAAAAACTGAAGTCTCCTGTTTTAGTTTCCAAAACATTTACGTCCCTATTTCTTTCACATTTGTCTGTTACCTAAGGGTTTTTATGCCTCTCATATTCAAGCTATTTAAGCTACTTACCTCATCGTGTAGTGTTCAATCTTTAATTGTTAAGAGGTGGTAGTGGACCTACAATTCTGGGTACATCTGCAGGGACTTTGTGGGATGGCGATTTGTCAAGGGTCTTTTTTCCCTTTTGAGTGAATCATATTCCCCAAAGCCCTAATAAAACCTTCAGGTATCTCATCTCTCTCACTGCCTCTAATTAAGAGCTATAAACACCTACTACGGCTGCTTGAGTGTTGTAAGTATATAGAATTAGAAATGAAAAGAAATGTAAAATCTGTTGTTTAAGAACTGTAGAATTGTAAAAAATATTCTCTATGGGATAAAATCTCTTATTTTTTGAAACATCCCTACAGTCTTTCTTGTATCAATACCTTAACGCCTTCTTTGCATCACTCTTGAAAGAATGATCATCCTTAGGGCAACCAGCCCCTGAGCCTGTAGACAGGGACCTCACCTGTAATCCAGGAGGAAGTAGGCAGTGACCCCCTGAGCCACCTATACACTCACAAATGTAAGGGGTCGGATGGAATTCTGTGAGGGCATTGAACAAGGTGGAGGAATAGCTCACCAAGCCACTCTCTATCATTTCTCATTAGTCCTTGTTAACTGGGGAGGTCCCAGATTACTGGAGGTTGGCCAATGAGACATCCATCTGCAAGGAGAGTCACAAGGAGGATCTGGAGAACTGCAGGCCTGTCAGTCTGACTCCAGGGCCAAGGAACATTACGGAACAGATATCTTGAGAACAATTGCATGGCATGTACAGGACAAACAGGGGATCAGGCTCAGTCAGCATGAACACCAGCATGAACACCTGCCTGCCTATGGGAAAGATAGAGTAATTCCTTGTCTTGCTTTACTTGTGTGTGTAGCTTTTGTTTTCCCTTACAAACTGTCTTTATTTCAACTCAGGAGTTTTCCATCCTTTAACCCTTTCGGTTCTCTCCTTGATCATTCTGGTGGAGGAGGGGTGAGGGGTTGTGTGAGATTTGGTTGCTGGCTGGTGCTAAACCACAACGCATAATTAGTCATAGTGCTCATTTTTATATTTCATTGAATTACATTGACATTATAGTAAGTAATTTTTGATCTTCACCCTGGTGGAAACATTATACTGATGACAAGAAAATAACTTTTGTCCTTTAACCAGGATTTATCAAAATTAAACAAATTTCAAATCTAAATAATCTACAAAAGGAAGTCAGTTGCCAATGTGAACATGAAAAGAGAGGTAGAGATCTTCTCTTACATTTGCTTTAAAATTCATAATCCGCTTTTCAAAATACAGCATAGTCCAACAAAATTAAGTCTAGAACTAGAATTAAATTTTGCAGTAAAATTACCTCTAGAGGGAGAACAAAAACTGTAATTCTTCCTATCTAGGGTTAAATCATTAGTCAAATAACTTCCTCCTACAGGCATGCTAGGAAAATGCATATATATGTAAACATCCAAAGGATTTACTCATCTTAAATCTTAGTATTTTTGGGTTTTGCCCCTTCCTAAATACATTTCAAAATAAACTAATCTTGTCATTAAAACAGGTGAGATTGTATTTATGTTATCACAGAAAAAACAATCATGTTCTTGTTTCTCATTCTTTTTGGATAATTTAACATCTACAAAGTGAAACAAGGGTAGAATAAAAAATAACTAAGAACAAACTATGTATTCCCTTTTTGCATGTTATCACTCCTTGCTAGGAAAAGTAATAGATTTTAAGTGCTAAAAATTGAAAAAGAGGATTTATTCTTCATTGATTGATGGAAACAAGTAGTGGATGGAACATTAAATGAAAGGCCTTACCAGATCCTTTGATTTATCATTCATTGACGAAACATTTTGTTGTTCTTCTGATGCAAAGTGCTGAGTGGTGATTTAAATTAATATGGTTTATAATCTCCAAAATGCATTTCAGCATGCATTTAAAGAGTAGTTAAATGGTTCCTTTGTTAAACTTTTGAGTTTTCAAACCCAAGTGAATACAATTTTCTCCAGTGCAGAATTTTTTTGTAAGAGAAATGTACATAATCCCCACCTCAGTGTACACAGAATATCAATGGAACAACCAGTGAGGCATTCCACACACTACATGTCACTCAGCAAAACATATTTGCTGCTTTTTTGAGTAATAGATTCATCAGCAAAGAATGAAAGTTGTGGCAATGAAGAAAAGTATTTGAAACACTGTTATTTTTAGGGCCTTGAGCAGACCATGTTTCTCTAACTTGTACTCACCTGGGCTGTGGCTGCCTGTGCTCAAGGCCAGCCTTGCTGACAGTGCAGCTGTTACCCACCATGAATCAAATTGCTGGGAGAAATCTCTGTGAGAAAGGTGAGCTGGGGACCTTTGTCCTTTGCCTTGGGTACCCAGCATTTTTGCCCTGGCTGGAAGTGTGTTCCAGGCATGCCCTTGCCCATCCCTATCCCTGGCCTGGGCTGACTTTGGATGCTGTCTGCTGCGACTGTGCTCTTGTCTGGCTCACACCAGGCTGTGTCTGACCTTAGCTGTCCCGGCCAGCTCTGCTCTTCCTCGGGTTGTGTCTGGCTAATCAGGTGCTTGATCACTGTATGATCATTTAAAATGGAGTCTCTGCCACAAGAAAACACAATTAAATCGCCAAACCAGTTATTACTTTGCTAATGATAAACTGAGTTGGAGTAAATTTATGTCTCCAGTCTCATTTTTTTCAATTATGATATGACTCCAATGACACTCAAACTGATAATTGTAGATATGAGGAATTTATTTTTCAGCATAGTGCTTAGGCATACCCTTAGAAAAAATACATTTTTTGGAGATGTATAACTCATTTGTCCATCTAAAAAAATGGTTAAAAACAAGTTCCTAAACGAATGTATAACCTTCCAAAATGGATAACTTATCCAGGATTGTACTGCAAACAGCATATTAGTTAATGCAGAGATAAAATTTTTCACAATTTTGGTTAAAAAAATAAGTGAAAATTCAATGTGAGTCTATTCAAATTCAAACAACTCTTTCTAAAATTTTTTTGTTCCATTCATGTGACTTTTCAAGATCGAAATTCTGCTTATTTTCCTAGTTTTGAAATCAGTGAGATGATTTAAAGGACAATGTTAAACTAGTACTTCCATAAGAAATGATAACAATTCAGTCTCTTAAGAGTTTATTTAGTGAGCAGAGTCTGAGAAGAAAAGATAGCTCTCTTTAAACCTTTACTACTGGAAAGTTATCCCATGATGGATTAACCCTTGTCAGAAAACTCTCATATATACAAGGCGCTCTAACTGAATAACTAGATCTAGAGCTGTTGTTGATTGAACTCCCTAATTTGATTCTATCAAAACAGGTAATTGACTTCCTAAATTAAATCAATAAACAATTAAGATCCTTTTCAGTGATGTACCCAACAAGCAATCTATATCAAAGGGCAGGCATATGAAAATCAATCAGAGTTCCTTTCTTTTTTTTCTTTTATTTCTTCTCTTTTTTTTCCCTTTTTTCCACTTACTTTATCCTTCTGGATTTAGTTGACATGCAGATTCAATTTTTAAGCTTCTTAGCAATTCCAAAAAAGGACTTATTGGGGAATTAATATGTTAATGCATTTGCAGTGGCATACGTTTTTGACAACTGGCATGATTTTCCTTCCTTTTGCAATTTTATAAAACTATTGAAATTTAGAGAAGAAAACATCACTGCTCTTTATAACTCACAGCACAGTAAATATGGTGACTCCAGAATTTTTTTTTTAATCCTGTCTTAATCAATACAGAAGTTTTAAAATTTAATAAAAACATTTTATTGTGGGGAAACACCCACACCCCCATTTTTCATCTAACAAACCTCAGTATCTTACAGTTTAAACTATTACACTACCAAGTTCTTTATGCTGTTTTTACTGTCTTATTTTAAGGCAGAATGAGCACTTCTGCTTTCTTAAAAAAAAATTGTATCCTTCAATCTAATATTTTCTAATAGCTCTATTTAGAAAGTTTTTGATGTCTTATGTAACTAAGTATGTTCTCACTGTAGATAATTACTACAAATCCCTCTTTCTGATTGACCATGATCAGAGCAAATTTTTAAAATTACACGTAGGAATTCAATAATGAGTGTCTGATGGGAATTAGTGGTTTAGAAAACCTTTTGAAATCTCCAGCATTGAATTTGATTTTGGTAGAAGTTTCAAGGGTCCATTCTAAGTGTGAACAGTTTGGTATTTCAATATGTTCTTTGTAGTCTAGAAATATCCTACCTAAATGAAAGCATTTTTTTCTTTTTTTACTTCATTTTGAGTAGGCAAATAATGATATTATTTTCAAACACTTGTAAAAATTGCTTACAAAAAACTTAAGTACACATATAAAAAAGCTTAAGTACGCAAACCATGAACATTTTCCTTGACTATAGATTTCAACACTAAGTTAAACATATTGGTGAATCAGAACTGAATTTTTGTCAAAACTTTAACATAAGTATGAACCTTTGCAGAAAATATCACGTCATAAACTGGTAAATGACCAGATGCATGGTGGACCTGTGTTGATTTTCAGCTCCTCTTATTTTCCTTGAAATTGTATGTCCCCAAATCCTCTGAAAAATCAGGTCATAGTAGAGGATGAAATTATTTCTGCTGGGTAATACTGCATCAAATGTTTAATATAAAGGTATTTTTCAGAGGCCAAAGTTGGCATTAACACTGTTTAACTTCTTTGCTGACAGCATGAACAATGTGATTGAGTATACCCTCAACAAGTTGCTGGGGACACCAAGCTGTGTGGTGCAGTTGACACACTGGAGGGAAGGGAAGACATCCAGAGGGACCTTCACAGCCTTGGGATCTGGGCCTGTATGAGCCTCAGGAATTTCAACAAGGCTAAGTTCAAGGTCTAGCAAGTAGTTTGGGGAAACTCAAAGCACAGATATAGGCTTGGCAAACAAAGGATTGAGAGCAGCCCTGCCAAGAAGGACTTGGTGGTGCTGGCTGACAAAAGTTCATTGTGGCATTGTTCCATGTGTTCTTGCAGCCCAGAAAGCCGCGTGTATCCTGTGCTGCATGAAAAGCAGCCAGCAGGTGCTTTGGGAGGTGATTCCCCACTCCTACACTAATCTCATGAGAGATTAGTATTTGGTGTACTGTGTCCAGCTCTGGATCCCCAACATAAGCATATGGACCTGCTGGACCGAGTCCAGAGAGCGGCCATGAAGATAATCAGGGGGCTGGAGCACTTCTCTGGTGAAGCAAAACTGGGAGAGTTGGCATTGCTCTGACCAGAGAAGTGAAGGCTCCGGGAAAACCTTACAGCACCTTCTAGTACCTAAAGGGGAGTTATAAGAGAACGGAAGAGGGACTTTTTACAAGGGCATGTAGTGACAGAACAAGGGAAAAGCCTTTAGACTTAAAGACTGTTGGTTTAGATTAGATATAAGGAAGAAAATCTTTACTGTGAGGGTAATGAGTCAGTGGAACAGGCTGTCCAGAAAAGCTATGGATGGCACATCCCTGGCAGTGTTCATGGCCAAGTTGGCTGGGTCTCTGAGCAACCTGTGTAAAATGTCTCTACCCTTGGCATGGGGTTAGAACCAGATAGTCTTTAAGTTCCCTTCCAATCATTCTATGATTCTGTAAGATGATATTTTTAAACGAAATATGAGATTATATTAAAGCATCACAGAATGCTTTATACTTCTTCTAAAATTATTTTAGAGTGAAATTTGAGAGAAGGAACAAAGATGAATTCCCTCTCTGAGGAAGATAAGTATAGTCATATCACAGGTGAGATACACGAACGCCAGTAGTTTTCAGGTAAATCTGTCTAATGGCCACTAGTGCAGCTTTGTGTGTGAAAAATTTGGTAGAGTAAAAATATCGAGTACTGTGACCTTCTTGTCATTTTTGTATTGAGGATAATTTCTGCTGAATATGGCTGAAAATAATCAGGGTACAAAAATATAGAGTATAAGTATCTGATCTCATTTCATCACTATGCTACAAGTAGTGACTCGTGCGAAGATTGCACTTTGATTTTAATTTAAATGGATTTTACTGGTAAATTGGATTTTGTCATGCTTCATAAGAATATATTTCGTAAAGCAAGCTGAATTGCCTACCTTTACAAATTGATATGGATCAGAAGAGAAACTTCATTTCATGCAAACTTTAAAGTACACATACAGAAATGTAAAATTTACTCTTGCAAGTCATCCAT
Organism: Hylia prasina; assembly: GCA_013397195.1. Classification (NCBI taxonomy): domain Eukaryota; kingdom Metazoa; phylum Chordata; class Aves; order Passeriformes; family Sylviidae; genus Hylia; species Hylia prasina. Next base: position 51,285 of record VYXD01016602.1, read on the forward strand.
GGCTCTAATGCATTAAAAATTATTTTTATCTAACCAGATGCAAAAGTTTGCCTAATACTTATCATGTTTGTTTTTTCGTCATGTCCAGCAACAAGCAGTACCATAAACATAATCTTCCAAAAATATTAGTATTAATTTCTTAATTCTACCCATCGTAAATATGCCTCAATTTCCTGCTTTATTCCTATGCCTCATTCAAGCTAATCTTTTTTGAAGTAATTTGAAATACTTCATCACTCATAAGATACCGAGTGTGAACTTTTTACAAAACATAACTCTGTTTTACTGGAAGTTTCGATGAAGCGGTATGCTTGGTTTGTTCTACACTTCCCATAGGATTCTGCATATGACTTTTTGCATGGCTTCAGTCATGCCATAAAACATATGCATTATGGTGTGCAAGTAAACATTCTAAAATTGCATGGTCTTTTAATTATGTATACATTAAACATAAATGCTTTGAAGAAGTATGAATTGAAGAAGCATTAAACTTGGTATACACAGGTATCTAATATTCCATATATACAACAAAACCCCCTAAAAACTAAAAACAAGTTATTGTAGAACTAAACTGATGAGAAATATTTTCATGTTGTACTTAGGAAAAAATACATGATGAATTCACTCTATTTGCTTAAATTAGTAGTTTCTTATAAACAAAGGAGTACTATTTGTATTTAAGTTCCCTATAATATTTATATATTTTAGTATATTTTAGTATATTTTATTCTTTTTACTATGTTTAGAGTGTATGAATATTTTATGGTATTAACAGTACATTAGCATAGTTACTTGTAAATCATCTACTGACAAAAAGATGATAATACTCCCACATGTGTTAGCCTGAAACTATATATCCAGAAAGTATCAAACAAAACTATGTTTCAAAATGCCTAAACTGCCGTTTTCAAGGTATACTTAAAAAACACCCCCAACTATTATAATTAGTTACTCCTATTGCTAAGAAAAAGCCTTACTCAAAATCATTTGATATACTAAAAAGATTATCTTTTTACACATTAAATGATGTATCTTAAAATATATCTATAGTGTCAGCTAGTCTCTAAATATCCTGTCCTGTAATATGGTGTAATAAGACATTTGCAAGTAGCAGTCAGAGGCTGATGGAGGTAAAGGTCTGTTCTATGCTGAGGCCAGATCTCACTCTTGTTAAAGATCACACACAGAGCCAGGGTAGAGTTTGGGGTCAGTTCTGGATTTGGTGATTCACAAAGCTTTCAAGTTCAGGGAGACTGGGTGGAGGTGATGGTAAAAGCTATGTGTGTTTGGGTGATTTTACCTACACATTTTTCAGCATGTTTTTCTGTAACAGATAGCCACACTCTAATCTAAAGTTGCTTTTTGTCTTCCACCATGCAAGATGACCGAAGCATTTTAGAAAGATCAAATTGAACAAACAGTCTTGCAGCATTGCTATGGAGCAAAAGCAGTGTATCTTNGTCAAACATAACTTAAGGTGCATTTTCCTGATACCAAGCCCTTCCTATGCTAATAATGGTATTGCAGCATTGTTATGGAGCAAAAGCAGTGTATCTTAAGTGAAGAAATTTTTAAAAGTATCTGTTGTTTTTGTCTTATTATTATTAATTAATCTGTTTCCAAGGAGATTAAAGTTAATATTTACCTTCCCTTAATGAGAAAAATGAAAATGCATTCTTCTTTCAGAGAACACACAGAGCTAAGTTTCTGGTCAACAAAAATATTGTGGTGCTGTTGCCTAGCAACCTTCATGTGAGGAAAATTATATTCCTGAGCACAATTTACACTGTAATATATAAAATGCTTAAAGCTACAACATTGCTTCTATAAAATGAACACTGCATTCAATAACATATAGCCTGTCAATTTCAGTTCTTACTAAGAGTATTATTTGCTCACCAAAAAAAGACAAGATCCGTAAATACTAATTAATGTGGAAAAAATGTGAAGAATCACATCATTAGTCACTAGGGAAAACACACTCAAGTCCACAATTAACAGAACTCTTATTCCAAAATCTATGCAATGGTATTTGGGATTTTTTAAGTAATGACAAATGTTGCTATCTTAAAGAAAGAGATTATTTTGTTAAAGTATAAGAAGAACATCACTGTGTGGCAAAAAGCCCATATGTATATTTTTTAATAATGTTAAGTCTACTTGTTAGATGAATTTTCCATCCTACCCAGCTTCATGTAGTCACAGGGTGGCTCCATTAGAATGTTAACTGTGCTTGCTCCGTGTGAAGACTTGTGTCATCTATTTCATTTCAGATAAAAAATAATTAGGATAGAAATTTTGAAGCATCTTTATATAATAGAGAGTGGCACTAAAGTTGATTTTGTCCTGAAGTATAATCAACATATTGAGATCACCTAAGCAAACGCAACACTGCAATTAATGTCTATTCAACTTAAAGCAACAATATTCAAGCAATGCTTCTTGAAAAAACAAAATGTGATGATAGCCAGTGAGAGAAAAGTACCAGAAAACAAATTTTAGAGCATTAACATTTAAGGGACGTGATCTTGACTTGTCTGACCACCTAGGACTGACCATTCTAGAACTGCCAGACCTGCCAAGAAGAACCTGGCCAGGATTTAATGGATAACTCTTCCCCAAAATGGTTAAGTATTTGGGGTAGTTATTTCTTTTCAGTCTCTGGGTTTCTGTACAAATTCCTGAAAAATTTAGGGTCTTAGATGACACCTCACACAGGTGATAAGAGCAGGAGGAAATTTATTTTTTAATAGTATGTATAGATATTGCTGGTTTCTTAAATTTTGAGAATCCACCACAGCCAAGAGTTAAATTCACCTTTAGACAAAGTTGGAGGTCTATTCCATCTCACTGAATTTTTTCTACACTGAAAAGCAAAAAGGTAAATTTATGCTTATTGAAGATATTATGAGATGCACAAGGGAGTAATTTAATATATATATATATATTTTAATTTAGGTGGAAATTGTGTTTTGTTTTTAGATGGGATTTTTTTTTTTTTTAAGAAATAACAATGAGCTAAATAGGTCATGTCACCAGATAGCAAAATCAGAGAAAGAAAAATATTCACTGCAGCTCCCTGCTGTCCTTTGAGATAAAACATGCATAGGAAATTCTCTCAATTTTCCAATATACAAGCTCCAAAGCTTGCTCATCGCCAGGGAAGAGCTGTTCCCAATGACTGTAAATAACCCTTCCCTCTTGTCAGTTCTGCCGCTGCAGTAACACTGCCAGAAGATATAGGCCTCAAGGTATCTCCGGTACAGAACCAGTGAAATTTTTCACTGTGAATAATGTATTTTGGCAGATGCTTGATCTTATATTTTAAAAGTAAAGCTGAAAGTAGACTTCCACGGAGTTCAGACATTTCATCTTTTTGAAAAGTTCCCTTTGACAAAGTAATAGATGGCTGGCTATCCTGTGTCTCTTTTTCTCTTGCTGCATCAAGATATTAAGCTGTAGAACTGTGATGAGCATGCCATTCCCTTAAAAAATACCAGAAAAATATTCCAAAATACCTATTAAAAAGGCTGTCTGCAAAGGTTACCTCCTTATATTTCAGATCTCAGCTAGCTGCTCCATCAGGTTCTGTTCTTTATTTTGCAGCTGCAGAATCCCACTGGAGCTTGAATTTGAGAGCAAGACCTGAATCAATTTAGTATTCAGTATGTACAAGACTGAAAAAGGGTCACTGGAATTTGAATACCTTCAGCATACAATCTCATGATCTATTCATTAGTGAAAAGGGCAATCTGAAACACAGGAAAACAAAGGAAAACACATGTGAAGTAAAAACAAAATGGGAAAAACAGAGACAGTACCTGGGAGAAAAAAAAAGAGATATTATCTGTATAAATGTGTATGTGAACTTTTTGTGGAAAGAAGAATGAAAGACAGAGAAATGAAGAAACACAACCAAAGGTATTGGAAAGAAAAGAGATTAAAAGGAAAAATAGCTAGAGAGTATTTAAATTGGAAAAAAAATAAGAAACTATTAACATGGAAACAAAAATAGATACAGGAAAGTAATACACACTTAACAGAAACAAAAAAGAATAAAAAATAAATTGATAGAAACGGCAAATCATTTATAATGAGACATTTAGGAAACAGAAGGCAAAAGAAATTTATGAATAAAAAAATAAGACAGTACAAAAAAGGTTAAATAAAATCCTGAGTAGTGAAATATTTTTTTAAAAATATAGATTAGTAATAAGAGAGTTTATTATTTTACGGGTCATTTTCTGCATGTGGGCATCTAAAATTTTCAGTTGTGTCGCTTATATAGCCCATTCCTCTAAAAACAAACACTTTAAAAAAATCCCTCTAATACATGGCATTTTTGCTTCTGAACTGTGTATAAAATGGTCAAGTAATTGGAAAATGTTTGAGAAAATGGAGAAAAAAACCCATTAACGCTTGTGAGCTCCATTTTGCATCTTACAAAAAAAAGATGAAAATATTTGTCTAATATTTTTGTTTACATGCTTAAATTTTTAAAATATTAATTTGTTTAAGTATAATCTTCCCTTTTTCTTATTTCTACTCCTTTCTTCTGTAAATTATGCAGTGACATAGGCTTTTTAGTGTCAATATAATTTCTCACTGATACAATTTCTAGAAGCAGATATTAAACTTTAAGAGGACTCACATCTAGGTTAAAAATCTAAAATTTAGGTGTCAAAATTTTAGCTCTGTTTGAATCAACTCTTTAGTCTCATGCTGCATAGGTGGATTTCAAAGTAGGCATTTCAACAAAACCCAATGAAGTGCATATTAGTAATCATGGCACTGTTCTTCCCAAGTAACAGTGGCCCATGCTAAGGCCGTGACTTCCCAAAAATGTCTAAACATCTGCCTGCTGGTGGGAAGGAGGAAGGAAATTCCTGTTTTGTCTGGCTTGCATTCACATCTTCGTTTCATCTGTTAAACTGTCTTTGTTGCAACCCACAAGCTTTCAGCTTTTCCGCTTTGAGCCTCCCCTCCATCCTGCTGAGGCAGAAGTGGGGAGTGACTGGGTGGTTGCATAGGTGCTGGCTGGGGTCAACCCACCACAATAAAACACTGACCTTTGCTTATATAAAAAGACCTACACAAAGACATACCAGTGTTTCATACAATATTCTTTACTTTCAGGGGTCATACTGGACTTGCTGCATAGAAACTATTTTCTTAGTAGTTTTGAAACAGTTAATTCAAGAACTCCAAAGGCTCAGCAGATTTTCTGAAGGTTGTAATTTTCTCCTGTTTCACTTTTTAGCATTGCTAGTCCACTTCTTACTATTGAATATTTAGCTTCCCAACTGCTTTACAGTGCTGAACATCAAAAATCAAGTTACACAAAACACATTTATTTTTACACACTCCTAATGCTGTTATTGCATGATCTGATCACTGAAAACTGTGTATAGGTTGGACAAAAGCATAAGTCTCGTAGGCAGAAAGGGATGCCTAATTCAGCATTTATTTATAGCAGCAAATGGCTGCTTCCCCTACAAGCATTGAACATGTAACTTGATTATGAGCCCAACATTTGACAGCCTGCACGATCTGTGAGTCAATAGGTGCAGCAATACTTTCTGGATAGATTAAATCTTGAAGTGGAGTGGGTGGGGGGAGAAACTGTGGAGAGAAAGATAATTGAATGAAACTAAGAAGTAAAATCAGAGTCATTTAAATACACTTAATTGAATATTTCTGTTAAAGTATATGTGGGGCATAAAATTACTAACACTGGAAAATTAAACTGACTTCTAGGAAGGTTAGGGTAAGAAATTTTGATCTCAATTGCTTTAGTCAATTATTCTATTCATTGATGCAAATCAGCTAACTTTAGAATTGCATTGACATAAATGAGGGCAAGTAGAATCAGTCATTCAGAGAATGACTTTAAAGGAAAAGTTATTTTTGATTTATTTTTTAGTACAAACTTTTAGAGAAAAAAATAATTACTATAGGGAAAACCGAAATGGATGAAAAAAAGAAAATCTTATGCCATTTAGTCTACTTTGAATATTCTATCATATAACTACATAATATACACATTAAATTTAAAATAAATCCATTACTTGGATATATATTTTTTATTTTTATACATAGCAAACCTCATGTACATATATATAATCACCTTTTTTATTCTTTAAAATGTAAGGTATTTTAATTGGAAAAATAATGGGTAAATAAATAAAAGCCATTTTTGCTCCTCAAATTAAGCATTAACCTGCATTCTTTTTGAAAAGGAGAAAAATTAAATACTGCAAAATCTATGCTTTTTAAATAAAACAGCTCGCTCACCAATGTGCATTTTATGATGGAAAACTAGCTTGGTGGAAGTGTTTAAAACACTTAGGAATGTACCTTTTTTATCAACTCTAAATAAGTGAAATGTGTCCTTAACATTTAGCCCCCTTAGAGAAGCAATTCTTCTTGAATTCAGACAAGAATGCTAAAAATTTAATCCTCATTCCTTCCTTTTTCCAGTAAAAATTCTGAAAGGGAGGTGTGGCAGACTTTTTAAAACTATATCAAGTTAAAATTCAGTTCATTAAAATACAACAGTAGGGCATTTGCTGAGCATCAGAAGCATTTTTCCATACAAATAAGCCAAAGTAGAACTTACACTGTGGAGCTAATCATTAAGAATTCTAATCATCTTAAATTCTTCACTCCATGGGTGCTGATCTGATGGGTCCATAATTCAGTACATAATAGGACTACATTAGAATTTAAAAAGAACAGTCTTCATGGTCACAGAGGGCCAGTTTTAGACCTTCATGAATAATACATAGACAGGGAAGGAAAGAGATTTCACTCAGTGTTCTAACCTGAACAATTACAGAAGAGTTTTGGAATCAAATGAGTTTCTTTGATTCTATTCAGCTTTAAAGCTTTCACAATCAGCATATTCTAAATTTACTGCCAATGTATGAATAAGCTATTAGTGCCAGATAACTTATTTTCACCATTGGACATTGGTCCAATACAATGTTGTATTATTTCAATTTAATTAAATTAATTAAAATTTCTGCTTATAATTATTACTATTATAGTCACAAAATGAAATTGATTATGCAAATTATTAGTTGTGCAAAACACTTGAATTTCAATGAAACTTAAATTGTCCATGCTTGACCAGATTGAGAAAATTGGGATTCTTAGAAGCATTATTCCCCCAGTTCTCTCTATAAATGTACAGCTCTGAATTGCATAAAATCCTATTGAGAATTTAGAAAAAGCAATGCTGGTTTCATCTAGAAAGGAAGAACAAGGAGAGTGAGAGCACAAAACACCCACAGAGACAGCAGCATGTGAACAACTCATAAAATGTGGTCCTACCATTTCAGGAAAGCCATTGCAGTGGAAACTTCTGAAACCACTTTGATACCATGTCTATCCATCATCTTTCACCTTTTAAAGGAGTCGATGAGATTATTATGAGGAAAATTACCACTGTGTTCATTAATCCAAATACTCCCTTCACTTTGGAACCTGATCAGAAAAAAAGTTTAAAACAGCAGTTTTAATCATGTTTTATCTCTTCTCCTAAAGCTGTCTTAGCTTCTAAAATAGATACAAAATTTAGTAATCTATTTTTTAAAGGGCAACAACATTTAAATTCATTCATTCATTTCATGGATGTTTAAGGAATGAACGAGGGAGGGGAAAAAAACAAACATAGTAGCATCAGTATCAGTTTAAATGCATAATAATTTATTCTCTCCAGAGAAAAACCCCTTATTTCCAAAGCTAATACATGGCAACACATCTCTAGAACTATCCAATAATAAATTCCTCAGAAAAATCATGTTGGCACTGTGATTTCCTTTTTGTCCTTTCTCTATCCTATCTTAGTGCCTACTTCCATTCTTCCATTTTTATTGGAAAAGGTGTTTGTATTTCCATTTACTCTTTGATTTTGTTATATTTTTCAGGTCTGTGCATGCCTCTGTAAAAAATCTCCTGTCACCAGTGAGAAACATATCTGAGAGAGACCCAACATTTTTTAAAGAAACAAGGAAGATTTTTTTTTATTAAATGCATCACTAAATGTTTTCTGTTAGTTTGCTTTCAGACCAAAGTGGCGTTATATACATCATATGTTAAATGCATTATTCTATAATAAAATCCTACATTACAAGGATAATATAATAAAAGTCATATTGAATCTTTGTCTTAACATTGTCTGTACTTTGATTTTCATTAAAATTGCCTCAATTTTTTTTCTTTTATTTGTAATATTTGTTCCATTCACCCTTTGTGCAGCTGCAATTTCTTTGTGTCATTATACTACGCTCTTCATCTGTATTTCCCTAATCTCATCACTGTCTGAATCATATTTCTTTTTGATATGAAATATTTTAGGCACAAGCAAATGAGTTCAGGAAATAAGGATAGAATAATTCATTGTTCACATAAAGTAAGATTGCTGGTAGCGTCTTGATATCCCTTCGGAACAAAACCGATAAAAATAATGTAGTTTAGGAACACTTTCTATTTCAAAGTAATTGAAAAATGGTTAGTTTTGGAAGTTATAATGTAATTAAAAGTTCAGAATTTACAAGGACATTGTTTTCTGTTCTGAAGAAAATTAATCTGTGGTAACTAAAGATTTGAATATAAAATGTACTAAATACTTTCTTGATTATCTCATTCAAAAGACAGGTAGTGTCAATCTGCTTTAGCTTCATCTCTTTGAGGAAAGGGAAGACACTTCCATACAAGAATTTAATGCTCTTTAAAGTCACATCATTAATTAGCAGAACTATACGAATTGTAAAATAGACTTGCCCTAAAAGACAAAATGATCAAGAACATTGAAAGTTGCACTGGGATTAATTTAAATAGGAGATTTCAGGGAATCTGCTGCTAAGAGGTACTTTACCAGCTCATGTCGTTTTACTGACTACTTAGGAAAGGGCAGTCTCAGCACTGTTAAAACAACTTTTCAGCAATGCAAAACATTTGCTTTGAGCAAAGATAGTTCATAGAAGAGGAATTGTTCAGAGAAATATGCATTAAGGCATTAAGGATTCTGGATAAAGAGAAGAGTGTACCAACTGAGAGTTAAATTCTTATTATCATTTTTATTTTTATATTTTTTTTCTCTTGACTTTCAATAGACAAGAAATAACTTGGGTTTATTGGGGGCAAGAACAGTTCAAAGAAAACAACTGTGTCATCAGAGGTAAGCATCTGAAAAAAGAGGAGTGACTCTTGGAAAAAGAAATTTTAAATGGTAATTTGTAAATGTAATTGAAAGAATTAAACATATGTATACCCAAGGGACAATAAAGAGCACTGCCCTGAAAAATTCCAGTAGCAAATAATCAATACTTCAAAGGAAAGGTGGAAAAACCAGAGTCTTTTTTATTCCTATTTGTTTTCCAGTATCTTCTTATAGACAGCACAGAAAGATTTCTGCATATTCAATACTCTCATGACTTATTTTCAGATTCCATACTGTTTTATTAAGGAATCTATAAAATTGAAAGCATGTTGCCAAAACTTCCAATGTACTAGTTAAGGCATACTTAAAAAAGTGTTTGTCTTTGCTATTTGGCATGTGTACAAAACAGGGCTCTTACATTTCCTATATCCCTTCTCACAGATTCTGGGCCAGTTGGGGAGGGGGAGGTAGGGAAAGACCTTTTTTCATACAAATGTATTTCCATATTTCAGATCAGTTATGGCCTTTTCTGCACTCCTGCTGCTAGTTCAGTCTAGCTTTGCAGGACTGCCTTTCTCCCACTTCCCTCCCCTGTATGCTGCTGTTAGCGTTGAAACACATAATCACAGAATGATAATATGCAGGTGCTTTTTATTGAAGAGCTCTGGGAATCAGGGTACAGACCCAACTCTGACTCTGACATTAGCTTTGAAATGAACATGTTTTATACCCTTTCTGTTACATAACTATGTATTAATTATTAAACCCATATTGTTCTATTGTATGCATTGATTTCACCCAACCATGAATTCTTGTGATTTTGGTCAAACAGTAATCACGTTCAGTTACTAACAATCTTTCATCTAACAAGCACCTGATGGGTTCTTCCCTGATTTATTACCTGGACAGAGTCATACTTGATTCAGTCAAAACAATATAGCTATAATTATAGCAAAGCAAGCATTCTGTTCCCAAGGTCCTGTTCCCAGCAGTTTCAGTTCTCCACCACCAGTCACCCATTTACAATTCTTATAATTTTAGGAATGACTTTAACCCTATACTATCACTGCCGTCCCAGCCTGGTCCAACAAGAGCAGGGATGGAGATGCAGTGTGAGGGGGTCACTTGCTCCTTGGACTCCCCTTGCTGGCAGTACTCCTGCCTCTCCTTCGGGCCAAGTACAGAAGCCAGCCTTGGAGGCAGCACTTACTGGGGATGGGCAAGGGCAGGTGAGGGTGAGGGCAAGGGAGGCTGCTTCATCTCAGGAGACCATCATGATGTTACAGAATCTCTTCTGCTGCCTGCTGCAGCCTCCCCCATGGGCAGAGGAACCAGAGGAAAAGGATACAGAAATCACAGCTCTCAGCCATAATCAAGCCAAATCCAATTTTTGATTTCTTCTTCAAAACAGCTAAAAGTACTGCAGTTCTTCTTTGTATTGTAATAGTGTTTAATTTATTTTAAAACAAACAAAACTGTAAAACCAGCATAAAATGAATCCATGGATGTTAACAGTTAACAATTTTGGCTCATTATTTTCCATAAAGTTTCATAGGCATGGGTAAAATTAAAATATCATTAATACCTGTATTAGTATCCACAACTGTTGAGTTAGTCCTGTTAAACCATATGAGTATTATTTATGAGTTTTCAGAGAGGTTCCATACTAAAGGGACTGAGATATGAATTTAAATATTTAGAAATTAGGTAGAAATGAGGTCTAAGAATCTTGAAAAAATATACAACTATGTTAAGAATAAAAACTATGTAAAATGATAAAGCTGTGAGACAATTCATGTGCACTGAAATAAAAATGCCTCTTGTTCTTACCAGGTAAAAACCATGAAATTATTCCATCCTCCAACTAAATCATCATCAGAAATGTGACCAAAATTAGAGGATAATCTTTGCAGTTAGTAATAATGATTTATAACTTCCTTATTATGTCTCTGTCCAAATTACGCAGAATAGATACAGGGGAATTTTATTTATTCAATCACGGTGGACAAAGGATGTGACTTGATTTTGGCCAGACAGAAGAGATTTGATTCTTTTTAATTTTTTCAGTATGCAGGAGGAAGCATAGGCAGGACCCAGAGATTATTCCATATCACTTCATGTCATTTGCCCGGGATGAGAGAGGAGCAAGGAGGGGAGGGATCTCTTCCAGGGAGAAGGGGTTCCTTCTGATTGAGGTAGCATGGCTTAGGTCGGGTTGGGTTAGGCTCTGTGGTGAGCATTTTGCATGTGAAACTAAAATAGCTGGTGTATCAAGGACCACTTCCTGCATTCCTATGACTCTAACTCATTTGAATTTTTAATTGACAAGAACATGACTGACTTTCATCCTAATTACATTCTCATTCCAATGCAGAAATTGGACAAGAGGAATACATAAAAGATATAGCAATGCAGTTAAGTCCTTCACCTAAGTAAATAAACACTTGATTATGTAAGGAAGCCCAATTAACTTCAGTAGAGCTACCCAGCTGATTTAAGTTAAATGTCTGTTTACCAACTTTGCCGGACTATGACCTTAATAAAGTAATTTTTATGCTCACATCTTTTTTTACACACAGGCAAATGATAAATCTTATGAGTTTAATGATAAATCTTGTGACTCAAAATGCTTTTCTTGCGATTTTGTGAGCATCATGAACAAGGTGGTGTCATCCATCACAGAGATAGTGTCCTTAACAAAGTTATTTTTTTTTTAATACTTTGCACTTGCTGTTGTAAGGAATGTAAGGAGTGTCACAGGCCTAACAGCCTCTCAGAAGAATTCATGATAAGACACAATAAGTTTCCTACTGAAGTAGATATCATCAGACTATCCAACACAGCCCCAGTGAAGCTATGAAGCCATATAGTTTCACCACAAATAAGAAATGGATTGTGAAAGCCTTCCATATCCCAAACATAATTTTGGATGAAAATTCTGTCAATATCTACTAGAAAACTAAATTTCAGGTACAAATTGATATTATTTTTGAATGCTATCAGTGAGTACTTACTTTTGTATTCAGGACAGTTTACTATATGCCTAATATCTAATTTGCATTACAGAATAAAACTGGACTACTACTCAAAGTAGCAATGTAGGTAAGAACCTATTATAATGCACAACAGTTTGCACATTTAGTAAAAAATCTGATATCTGAAAATCTTTAGGAATGCCATTTAAACAGGCATTGGGTTTCTATCTATTCTCACTAACTAATGACATTCAGTTTGTCATTCTTTTGGAAAGCCAGGACAAAGTAAATTATTACAATATCTATTTAGTTTTTAGGGAAATATCAACTGAAAATGCAGTATTGCTTTAATAGGAAGAATCACAAGTTATTGACTAATATCCTAGGCCTGCCCAAAGAAAACTGGATAGGGAATATTGACGTTTTAAGTCAAATTATAAAATCTGAGAAATCTCTTATTTTCTCTTCTTTTTGTTTCTTTTAGATTCTTTTTTTCCATGCAATTTAATTCAGTTTTTCAGGATGATGTCCAGTTCTGCAAACTTGATTTAAATCCTGTTGCAGTTCATGTGATCACATGGTGGCATTGATCAACTACAGACCAAGAGAAGTAAAAAAATAAGAAATATATTTCTTGATTTCTTATCTGTGTTTGAAATCACAATTATTCATTTTTTCTTTCATCACTAAAACACTCAGCAATAGAAAACAGAAAATTTATCCTGGCAACCAAACCAGGGACCTGACAGACAATGGATTTGCAATACTCCACGCTTGAATACTCCTTTTTCTTCCTTCATTCCCATTAAACCTTTATCATATATCAACACTATCATCAAAATTATATATTTGGATGACATTAGGCTTGTAATATAGAAGGCTGAACAAATCCTTAAAAAACCTCCAACCAATAAAAAACCCACAAAGCCTCATAGTTCTAGTGACTTATGACAAAGATTAGGAATTGAAACCAAGTGCTTTACAAGATTGCATTATCTGTATTCCACTTGAACAAGCAAAAGCCATAAAATGGCTCACAATAAATTTCTGTTACAAAAGACTAAGGTAAATCAACAACTCTCCAAGTATCTCACAGCTGCACAATAGAAGTCCTAGCTACCAAAAGCAAATGAAAGACAGAAGACCAATAAATATCATGAACAAACCAGCATCTAGTACCCAGATAGTCATACCCATCCCCTAGGGATTTTAGCACAGACATTAATTATGTCTTCAGCAGAGCACTGCTGCCCCATGACAAAGCAGACCTCATTTCATACTGATAACTAAAATCTCACTTAAAGAATGGTAAGTGATGAGCTAATTCTGTTCTGAATTCCCTTCTGTCAAACACTGCATCAGCAAGTATCAGACATGAAGGTCTGCTGCTATGCAAGCATGGAAAATTATGACCAATATCAACTTAGTAGCTATAATTCCATTAATGATATACATAGTGATTTAAAATTCTAGAATTCTGACTATATTACTAGATCTTGCAACAGAACAGAAAAAAACCTTGGAATATAAGGAAAAAAAAAGAGATAAAATGAAAGAAAATATACAAGAAACAACAGGGATTTGACAGTCCAAAAAAGGACAGTCTTGGCTTCAACAGAATCAGTATAAGGATTGCAAAAATGTTACAATCCATTTTTTGTTTTATATTGGACTGCACTTAGTCATATTCTAACAATTCAGAGAAGTCATAATCATTCTTTACAGGAATGGAGCCACAAAGTGTTCTTTATGGCAGCCCTGACAAATTGAGATTATCACTCATATGTGAGTATATGTTGGGTGCAAAAGGCTTAACAGGAATTTGTTAAGTCCCCTCTGGCCCTGTTGAATGTCTCTATATAGAATATGAATTTATCATCTACTGTTGCTTCTCAAAATACCATGTGCATGGGAAAGAAACCAAAGATAAAGGGCATCAAGACACAAAAAAAATAATATTTTTCTCAGATAAGGTATCCTGATACATGGTGTTAGATGCAGGTAGAACATTCACAGGACTGTAGCCTCAGTCATGGGAACTGAAGCTTAAATTTTAAAATTTAAGGGAGATTATGGTATCTGCAGTCTGCATGTATTACTGTGGCCTTTTCAACATTCTGCATTTTATGGCCTGTTTTTTTCTGTATTTGCTTACAGATTACTAAAACTGTAATCATGAAAAATTGTCACTAGCAAATGAAATTTCCAAAAGCTAACAAAATCAAAGGTAATTCTGTTTACTGTTATCTTCAAGGACTATGTAACAGTTTTGGCAGTTATTGCAGCAAATGTGAAATGTCATAAACCTGTTATCATGGCAAAGATTTTCACAGCAATTGAAAATAGTATCAACTCTGTACAGTCATGACTGTATTTTGTAACAAATTATTCTAGCGCCATTCATTATGACTGATAGTTGTGGAAGGATGTAAACCTGGACTGCAAGTTATACTTTGGATCATATTTCACCTGTGGCTAACACATAGCCTCTAACCTCCACCTAAAATGGTTGACAGTGTTGGATTTTAATGAGGGAGAGAAGAAGGGAAAAAGAATGGAAAGCAGTGAGAGAGAAGGGAATGGTTGTTTTGAACATTTAAATTCTTTTCTTCTCTGCCATTAGAACCATGACAAAATAGTTCAGAACATAGCTTCTCTTTTTGTTTCTTATAGAAATACAAAAAGGCTGAACTATTTTTTAAGATCTGTACGTGACAACTACAACAGGATTAAGACAGGACATCTAAAAACCCCTTGGTGATTATAATGACAAATTTGAAGAGAATTTTTTTTTTCCTTTTCAAGACTCAGTGAAATTCCCATTGTGTCAGGAGATGGCGAATAGTCAGATACCTTCATTAGTCAAATCAAGGAAACACTCAAATACCGATGAAATGCAAACTTACTAATTAAATAAACTGTGACAGTATTGCAAAGAGTATATTAAAATATTGGCTAGTAATTGGCACTTTTTTATACAGCATCTAAATACCACAGTTTTACAAAGATTGTTCTGCCTTTGAAATAAATGAAAGTTTTTGGGAGAATGAAACATCTGAAATAAACTGACCAGAGAAACTGGAGCACAGATTCTTATTTTCATCTTGACCATAACTATGACATTTTAATCAAAATGAAATAATCACAATTCCTTCATACCTATGCTATTTATAACTTAGTACTAGAAATAAAAACTACTGTTCAGCCATGTTTAAGAAAAACAGTAAAATTTTTGAGAGGAGCAGTCCTGAGAAGCAGTCTTTCTCATAATTTCCAAAAAATTACCCTGAATGCAAGCTATTTTTCACTTTTTAACAAGTTCACCTTGCTCTACTCTAACCTCTTTTTGCTTGCATAGCTCTGCATCACTGTCAAAGACATTGGGAGGTGTGCTAATTGCTGCATGATCTATTCTGATACATGCAATTCCAGTAAAAGTTCCATATTGCAACACATCAAAATGTTTATGGATAATACCAATGTATTTCACTCCTTATCCAAACCAAACCAATCATCAACTATAAACTTTGTTCATCAATACAGCAAGATATTGACAAATGATATCTGTACACAGCGATAGCTTTGGTTTTAATGTCATTTAGCAATGTCATTCATTTTCATTCCACACTATATTAGGTTTTTTTCCTTTAGAAATTCATCAAGGAACTATGTTTACACATGCATGCAGTACACTCTTAATATAAGCTATATTATACTTTTCCATGTTCCAAGAAAATATTCATAAACTGCTTCACACAAATTACATCTATTACAGGTCAATGTGACTAATGAGATATTTATCTAACAGTTCAGATCTTTGATTGCCACTTCTGTAGACATACCTTAGTTATCCTAGGGACTAATGAGAGCATATCTATGTTGATATAAGGACTAGTGTGGGCTGAAAATTCAACCTAAGCGCTAGAATATTTTGTTTCCTTTTAGTTCTGTCCAGAGTTGGCTACACAAATTATCTGCCTGTTTTCCATTTTAAAATAAATCTCATAGCTAATTATACTTTAATCTACATTTGAATTACATGGTGAAAAAATGTTTCAGCCAAACAAATGTCTTTGGGAGAAGAAGTTACAAATCTTACCTGTTTGTTCCTGTGACAAAAATCAGTACAAATGCCATGCTTTAGCGCAGGCTTCACATGCAACTTGCATTGTGGGCTTTGTACAAACAGCCATCATAGTTGTATTTAACGGAATTTAGCAAGAGATATCTTATCCCAAGTGATACAATGCTTCAGATGAAAAAGAAAAAGAAAAAGAAAGAGAAAAAGAAAAAGGGAAAGGGAAAAGGGAAAGGGA
>VYXD01016602.1:67809-178431 GCA_013397195.1 Hylia prasina
AAGGGAAGGGAAGGGAAGGTAAGGGAAGGGAAGGGAAGGGAAATGTAGCTTGGGTATATATATTTGTATTGTCAGTGATTTTACCATCAAGCAGTGAATATTTCAATATTGAAATATTTTATCCAAGGGATAACACTCTATATAAAGTAAATAATGAAAATATAAATTGCTTAAGCAAAATTTTCCATTCAAAACTCATTTACTGTATAACTATTCTATAGAATAGTTACTGTATAACTATTCAGCTAGATTGCTGCATCAGTGTAACAGGATTTTTGTATGCTCTTTTAGGATGACAACAAGAAATAGACAATAAGTTGCCCTTATGATCAAATCTTCACAGTCAGTATGCATCTGATGTCCTTGCTGGTTCAATTAAGAATGCTATTGATGTGACAAATGATTGGACTCCATCAGTTTCATTTGTAGCTTTGCCCTTCTACAGTAAATTTGCCTCACTTAACATAGCAAAAAGATGCGAGCTTGATATAGAGTAATTTAAACTTAAGCATTCAACAAGACATAACCATCTGGTGTTTACCTCTGTTTCCTCTCTCCTCTTCCCTTTACCCTCTTCAATACCTAGTATCTGCTGTACAGAGTTCAAATTTGAGCTCTCTTAATGTAAGAAAATAGATGACTTTTCTTGAATCCTTAGATTTGAATTCATCCCTTCAGGGAAAATACTTCCTATTTCATTGTATTCCAGGAGAGAGCAAGAGGTGGCATAAACATGGTCATGACTCTCATAGTCAGAGTGGTTTTATTCCAGTGGAAAATTTCCAAACCTGAGAAAAACTTTTCACAGTCTGTTCAATTAATGCCTTTTTTTCGTGTCTAAAATAGGAAAAATATGTAGAAAATATTAAATAATTTCAGAGAGAAATAGATATCTTTGTGTTGCATACATTATATCTGCTAGTGACTTTGAATGCAAAAATTTGATTTGCAAAGTAGAAGAAATGAAGGTATTTGACATTAAACTCTTTATGCTAAGAGTTTTTATTCCCACTGGAATGTGATGGCTAAGGGAAGAAAAGGATTTAGTCTACATAATTATCTTTTGAAAACTCAATGTAAGATTGATATAGTACTTTTTTCTTTAAAATATATTTGATGTTGACTCTTCTTCATTATGTAGAAAACAGTATTAAAAAAAGTTTCATTGTTTCAACCTTGTTCATTTTATCAAAAAGGAAAGGTGCACAATAAATTATTTTTTAAAAAACTTTTCCAGAATTTTTTTGGTTCATATGTTTGAAATATTTAAATATTCCCTTAGTAGAAAAGCAGTTTTGGTCTGAATTGTAGCCATAGAGCTATATGGCTGAATGAAGTAAACAAGGCAATTAATGGGATTTGTATGGGAAAAAATCCCATATATATATACACATATACATACATATATATATATACTGATGGAAATAAGATGTGTAAAATGTGGCCCTTTTCTGTAAACTTCATGTGTAAAAATCAAGAACAAAGAGAACAATGATATTTTTCATTCTTAGACAATTGCATCCTATCTAACAAAGTTGAAAGGATTAAATATGGGGACTACACTTAAAAATACCTCAGCATTAAATCTAAATTCCAAATTTTACCAGAAAATTTGAGCTCTTTTAATCTTACTAAGTATGTCTGAGTCCAAAGCAAAGCTGAACCAGGCATTTTTGCACCAAAGGTTTCCCTTGCTATATAATTCTCAGTGATGTTATCAGAACACACATGCTGTGGAGATAGCTGCTTACACAACTAATTCCAATTAGTCTAAGACTTCTACTAATTTAGAAGAAGTCTTACATAGACAATTTTATTAGAAGATAACCTTCACACTCTGTGTGCAGATATAATGAAACTCTAATTTTTCTCTTCACAGATTGTATTACAAATTTTCCAAAATTGCTCCACATGTTTTGAACATGACATTACCAGAGACTACAGCAATATGAGCAGTTGCCTAATCACATTGATATTTTTTTGTAAGTCAAAATGTAAATTTGGAGCAAGCAATAACTCTGAGGTCAATAGTAACTTTATCCTGGGTTCAATAGCCAGTTTCGGACATAAACGGATCAGGAAACTGATCCAGGTAGCCAGCACACTCATGATCACTCCCAAGGCTTCTCTTTATATACAGTCTCAACAATGAATTTAATATCAAATGAAAGGAAGAATCTGAGGAAGCAAGATTGCATTTAAATAGGGAACACCTACTATTTAAAATGAAATTTATGTACTCAAGCTTCTAAACACTCAAAAATACAGTGCTGCTTATTTTGAGCATAATAGTGAAGTCTATATACAGAGGTCAGTGTTGGTGTGCATGTATCTTAAATCATGTTAGAAAAATGAATTTAATCCTTATAAATACTTTACAAACAAATAAACTATAAATGTGTATTAGATGTTAGGAATCTACTTTGCAAACAAAGTACACATTTACTCTTTACGTCTGGAAACTTTCAGACACAAAGAATTTAAGAGCAAAACAAAAATTTACTGTTATGAGAGCTGTATAAATAAAATCCCATACTCTTGCTACAAAATTCATTCATGTACCAGAATCACACAAAAACTGAAGGCTGTATGTCTGTGCATGAACTCTGTGCTTAAAACCACATTCAGGCTATGAGATAAGAACAAGTTTAATTCACAAGATAAACATTAAGATAGAAAAAATATAGATTTTTCAAACCTCTGTGGAGATGAAATGTTATATATAATTGCCTATATAGAGTGAGTGACCATTTTCTCCTGCATTATGAAATATGTAGGGTTTTTTTGTTACACATTTACCTGGTAAAAAGTTGTTCTTTCACCTCACACGGCAACAAATATTATTCACCTAAAATATTTTCAAAACATATTGCTTGGAATATACATTCTTGGAAAAATATCAATTTGACTGGTCATTTCACTCCATGGATACTTAAAAACCTTAATATCATGATTTCTATGACATAAATTTAAATAATACAGTCTCCTGAGCTCAATTAGAAAAAAGTAAATGTCATTGTCAAAATAAGAGAATAGCCAGTTCAATTATTTCAGTTCCACCAGTCTTTACAAAAGCAAGACAGTTTCATATTTCTACTTCATGAATTAAATATCCCCTTATATAGATCAATATACAAATAACCTTGTTGATTAAGGAAAGTGGATGAAGGTTGATTAAGGAAGGTGGATGATGAAGGTTGATACACACAAAGCTGCATTCCCAGTCCTCTGTTAATGGGATATATCCAATTCAAGGTCATCTCACAAAATGACAGGGATAGGTAGAGATCATATGGGAAGTAGCAAAGGCATTCCAATATGAAGCCTCTCCTGGAGTTCCTTTCCTCTGGAGCAGGCAAATTGGAATTGAAATAACATCTAATCCAAACAAGAAATACCCTGGCAGTTTGTCCTCCATACAATAATACCTTCTATTGACACTCAGTTTTTCTATTGATCTTTGTTTCATGGCACAGCTGGGACTGATGTTTAACTAGGTACTATTGCTGTGTGTGACATGGTTGTTAGATTTAAAATGTGTTTATTATTGTTTAATATATATTAGATAGCAAAATTACTATTTTTGCTTATTATCTATCTCATTTTTGTAATATGGAACAACAACTTAGAAGTCTACAGACAGAATGGTGAAGGAGAAGACAGGAGCATTGTGAGAATCTGAAAATATAAAGCAACACAGAAAGAAGACTATGGGCAGACAGGTTGTCTTAGATACTGAAAGCATTCCTTTCCTTGGGTTAATCATAACAATGATTCACAAAGCCACAGCAATAGTATCACTTGAATTCCCGAAGGATTGATTATCAGCTGCCCCGAGACAGTACCAGGATGTGGAGGTGACAACTTGCAAATGGAAAAACAGACTGAAAACAGAAATGAAAGTCTTTTAGCAATACAGAAGTTTTTATATCCAAACAATAATATACATATTGAAGTTTCAATGCATTCCTTTCCAGATAAAAAAATGTTAGACCATCTGATTACTTGTCTTGTCATGGGAATAAAAAAAAATTGGCCAAAACAAAGTTATAAAGTTATAAAGGATATATGGATGGGGTTGGACATGGGGTGGTGGTTCTTCTGCATATTTAGATAAGCAAATAGCTCCACCTTCAGAACTATGATAGGAGTATTGTATTTGAACATAAATAAAACATGCCATTTCCACTATCCCTAGACAGGTGCCTCTTCCATGACTAAGACGTTTGTCTATAATTATTTGAAAGTTTTCCTAAATAAGATATGAAGGAAATAGTGTTGTGGAGGGTTTTTCCAAACAACTTAGTTTTCAGATTTTGCAAGCAGACCCTCTTTGCAACAACACTTCTCAATGTTCTCATAGAAAAAGAGGGAAGCTGATAATAATTTTCAAATGTCCGGTCCAATTCAAGATGACTAAAGGGTGAAATTCAGGTTTCCTATGTACTGAGTTCTTCTTTTACTTAATAAGAAACAGGACACACAATAATGTTCCACACATCCTAATCATCATACCAATCATCTTGAATTTTTTCCTGATTGATATGAACTCAACTAATATAAAATGGAATTGAAAATAGAATAGTCCCATGCAGAGTTTTAATGACAAACTTATTGAACTATCACCTGAAAACTAACCAAAAGGGATAATCATTTTTTAAATGTATTTCTTAAAATATTGTGATTTCTTCCATTACATTAGAACAGCTATTTGTGTAGAGCAATGTAGATTTCATTTTAACTACTGATTTATTCATGCTTACATGAGAAAATATGACTCCAAGTCTTTTGTAATTTTTACAATGGTGCAGTACCTGTGTGAAGTAAGCAAAGAGTATTTGACACATTCATCAATCATGCTCCTTGATGGTGCCACATATTGGTGTAATTCTGTCTTTCTCACCTTGTCTGCCTCTCTTATCTTGTCCGCCTCACTTCCTAGTTTATTTTCCTCTTGTTAAAACATGAGTTCCAATTCATTGACTGCATACATGTACGAAGGCCAGTAGTATATCATGTCAGTAAAAACAAAAGCTGACTGCCTGAGATTTCGTTTTATGAGAGGGAATGAAAAATGTAAAAAACAGCAGTTCTCTTACAAGTTGATTAGTATTCTTTATTTATAATCTTACTTTCCCACATAAATAATGTATACACTTATGACCATGTGAACTGATCTAAACAATCTAAGATAAATACATGACATTTTGATCTACTTTACTATGTGGCACATAGGAAAGTAAGCTGTCATTGTCCATATGTATACACAGAAATGTAATTCAATGGCATAAAATGTGATTATTACTCCTAAAATATGAACTATGAATACCAAAAATAAGTATGGTAATTATTTTTTAAAGGTTTATTATTGTGAGATTGTCTGAGTGAGACTTCAACCAGGTTGGAAGGGACATCAAGGATCATCTGGTACAGCCTTTCTTGGCAAAAGCACAATCTAGGTAAAGGGGCCTAGCATCCTGTCCAGATGAATCTTAGAAGTGTCCCATACTGGGAATGTGCTGCTTCCCTGGGCAGATTATTCCAATTGACGATTGTTCTCATTGTGAAAAATTTTCCTTTTCTGCCCAGTCAGAATCTCTCCACAAGTTACTTACACCTTCTATCCCTCTTATTTTCCTTGAGACTTCTCACAAAAATGGAGTATCCATCTTCTTTGTAGCCTCCCTTTAAACACTGCAAAATGGTGATAAGGTCTCCCCTCAGTCTTCTTTTCTCAAGGTTGAACAAACCCAGTTAACCCAGTTCTCTCAGCCTTTCCTCACGTGGCAAGCTTCCCAGCCTCTTGATTAGCCACAGTCTTTCAGGCATGGACTGACCAGCACTGAATAGAGTGTGATAATGACTTATTTATCAGTGCTGGTGATGCCTTTGTTGATGCAGCCCAGCATCCCGCTGGCTCTCTGTGCTGCAGCAGCACTGCTCGTTCATATTGAGCTTGTCCAGTAGCACCCCCAGGTCCCCATTTGGATAAATCCCAGCCTCTTCTGCACTCCTGGGCTATGTTTCCCAGGCTTGAGACTTTATACTTTGTCCTTGCTGAATTTCATGAGATGCTTTCAGCCTATACAGACCTTTATGCAGAGTAACTCTCCCTTCCAAAGGGTCCACTTCCCCATTCAGCTGATATTTTTAGTAAACTTTATAAGGTACACTCAATCCTCTTGTACAGGTCACTTATGAAGATAATAAACAGCATTGGGCCCAATATCAATCTCTGGGGATCCCAAGTGTGACAGGAGGCCAGCTTGAAAAGGGGATATTTACCGCCAAGCTCTGGAATATTTTAGATCAGTTCTATGACTATGACTTGTAGAACATTAAAAATTGCTGGAGTATTTTTTGTTTGACAACAGGAAAAATTATTAAACTATAGGTTACTTTCAATTGCAAGAGAAATGCTACTCAGTCACAGTCATTTTCAAAGAGCAACAAATAGTAAGGGTCAAGGTTACAACCCAGGTAATTACTGTACTTAAATGTAAGAGAGGAATTAGATTATTCCTCCTGTATCTTGTACAGACTTTCATTACTCAGCAAAATGAATTATGCCACCCATCTGCAATGGAGAGTTACAGGATTATTTACATGAAGGTCTTGTCCTACTCAAGAAGTTATTAAGGAATCTCTCAGACTTCCCTTTTGAAAGATATATGGAGCAGTCCATTTTTTGATAAAGAGTAGCCAGGATTGAAATATGTACATGCATCCTTGTCCCTGGACAAGCCATTACATATAAAGTGCCGATAATATTTTTTTTTACAATTGCATTGCAGTGCAGTCACTAAACAGAATATAAATTCCATACTAGCAATCTTTAAGCAGCATTTAAAAATTGTACAAATATTTGTAAAACCATATAAGAAGTTTTGTATTTCATTATGACAGTCCTATAGATACATGAGGGAAATTATTTTATTCTTCAACTTAGAATCAAAGCTACTGCAACTTATTTTAAATGTGTGTCTGGTTTTGTTTTGTTCCTTTGTTTATCTCTAGCCTTTTAGTGCTCAAAGGGAGGAGTATTTAAATTTCATAGATCAATCTATGATCATAAATTACAGTGATCATAGATGCCTTCAAGAAAACTTTTACAAGTGAATCAGATATTTGGTTGTTCAGGAAACATTTTTGAGAGTTGCATATCAAGAGAAAATGAACAGCACTGTGTGACAAAGAAAAGCAATCTAAGCCAGATTAAAATTTAGAGATTTATCTTTTATGTTTTTAAGGTTTATTTATTTGACATCACTGAAGCATGCATTCATCAGTTCAAAATTCGTGCATATGAGCCTAATTACATTCCATCATAAAAAATCATAAATCATAACAGAGGTGTTAATAATTTAATGAAAATGGCAGATTTCTAGTAGCAATTTTGATGTGTCCATCTAACCAGGACATTTTGACATGTCAGTTTCTTTAAATAACACTTTAATAACTTTTTAAATAAGCATAGTACGCATGTGAAGCTGTTTTTTTCCTAATAGAATCACAGTTTTAAAACAATCAGTATCAGACAATCCAGTTAGCCTCTGAAAGAAACAAAAATAGAAAGATCTGTTTTAAAATTTTCAGGACTGTTGCATCACCAGTGACGTCAATATGTCTAAGTAATTTTACATTCCTATTACATATTTTATAATCTTAAGGTACCATTCAAATATTAGTTAATAATGGTTTTGATGGAACTTGGACAGGATGGAGCCAGCAACTATTCATTTGATGCGCAATATAACATTAACAGTGACTATTGTGGACAACTTATTCCTCAGTATTAGTACTGGATCAGCATGCTGGAAGAACCATTGTTTTTACTGGTGTTATAAAATCACTACCAAAATCAGCACGTGCAACTAGATGGGACATGATTTAATGATGGACTTGACACTGTTAGGATGAATTGAATGATTTGAGAAGCTTTTTCCAACCTGAATGATTCTAGGTTTCTCTGTGACAAGGGAGCTCTAAGTTAATTCATAACTAAACCATTTGTGCTCATCTTGGAAACCTCATTTAAAATTATATCCTTAGGTAAAACTAAAGATATAAATCATGGTGGAGTTTATGTATCCACATTTTCTTTACTTTCCAATATCCTGTTGTAATTAAGATACAATTTATTTTGGACTGATATGAAATTCCTTGAATTCTGAGCAATATATTGTCACACAGTGATGACATCAAATCCTTAAGCAACTCTTTCAAAATACCCTGAGAAATGGGAATGAATTTCACTGGAAATAATATCTATGTAAGCTTCTGATGTCTCATACAGTCTAACTCTAGCAGTGCATTAGTCCAAATAACAAGGTAAATTGCATTCAAATATGTAGACATGGTCAAATGTATGGATCTATGGATGACGCAAATAAATATCCAAATCCAGCTCAATCTGAACAAAATGGTGGCCTAAATTAACAGTATTATTGTATTCTCTTCCTCCCCAAGAAATATCTTCTATTTGCATTTGTGGCTTGTTTATTTGGCAAAACTCGAACAAAAATCAAAGAAAAAATCAAATAAGAAGAAAGGCACAAAAGTGGACTATGCAGATGCTTAACATGCTAGTATTTTAGGTTCCCTATCTGTTCCTTGGATAGAACTACTCATGTTTCTGGACTCCTGGGTTTTCCTAAGATATTAATGCTCATTATCAGTACCTCATTATTGACAGCTATAAAATTAAGACATCAGAGTGAAGAGAATGTTGAGGTCAACGTTAGTTTTGCAGTAAATGTCAAGGCAGGTAGAAATAGAGGGAGAAAAGGCATTGAAAAAAACAGTATCTGGTTAAAGAAGCATAAGATTAGTATAAGAAAAAATTCAGGGAACTATACAAGCCTGGAAACAAACTTCAGGAAGGTATAACAAAGGAAGACTATCAAGACAAAATGACCAGGGGAAAAAACAAATTATACACACACCCACATAAATACACACACTCAAATCACAAACAAACAAATCAAACACCTCCTTCCTTTTTCTGATTACATTTTTGATATTGTCTGGAAAGTCAATTTTAACAACTAAGAAGAAGAACAGAGTTGAAAAGAAAGACTAAAAGGTCAAATAAATTGACTCATTTTTCAGCTTGTCTGTTGATGCACATTTAAGAAATGCATATTACATCCAAATGAAAACCCTTAATTCATTTAAAAATCTTCCCTTTAAGAACATTGTTCTTTGCACATTTTTCAGTATGTTATTAACGATTTTCTATAAGACAAGTGCATCCTAAAATTCCTTGTCTGTGATTTTTCAGTCAACTTAACAGTTTAAGCAGTTTTCAATAGCTCCACAGTTACTGAGAAGTCATTCAAGCCATATTTATTTCATCATATAAACCCATACCTACCACGGGGAGGAGGAAATGGATACCTCTGACAGATAATAATTCTACTGCCATATAATTGTCCCCTTGGAAAGTTTATTCAATATAAAAAACCCATTCAACATGAAATCATGGAACCTGATCTATCAGTGAAATCTGAAATAGTGCTATCAAGGTGAGCTATAAGCAGATATTATTTCCTACTGTGATAGAAGCTACAGCACACATGGACTTTAAATGGACCTCAAATGCTATTTTCATTATAAAAGGACAGTGCAGTATGAAGAATAAATTAGAAGTGGCCATTTTCATTTCTAAGTAAATGAATAAGAGAGAAGTGCTACAGGCTATTTTAAATCTGTTTGGGAGCTTTTATCAGTAGCAAGATATGTGCAGATTGATTTTGAGCTACATTATTTTCAAAGGGGTTTGGTTTTTTTTCTTAAAAAAAACCCCAGTCAAACAACCTAAAGAGTTTTACCTGACAAGTCTTAATTAAATCCAAGGATCTCTGTTTCCTTAGTAACCACTCATAGCATCACTAGCATTCAAGAGAGAGCAGCAGGTGCAAGAAACCATAAAAATGAAAAATCCTATTTTGCCAATGACTTATTGAAATATTAGATTGAAGTACTTAATACTGGCTTCCTACTGATTTCAGTGACTTCTGAGTACAATCTTCTATCAATCTTTTAGAAAATTATACACTAGTGAAAGTCAAATTTTTCTTTTTTTTCTTTGACATTCTTATGCTACAGGATAGTGTACTTCTATTTATTCTTGTAGTTTGATACAATTGCATGTTTCAGAGTCAAGTGCATACTCCTAATGTTGTTGTAATCTTCATGATTTTTTTTTTAATGTTATATTTTTGAGACTTGCAGATTGAAGTATGAAAGTATATGGTGCTGTAGAAACTGAGGAGACACCATTTACGTGGGCTTTAAAGGGCAAAACAAATTTTATAGGTGAAAGAAAAATTATGTAATTGTAGTGACCTGAGAGGAATTTAACCCATATTAAGCACATTAACTGATGTATCACTGTTCTAGACACACTCACTCTGGCTTATTGAAGCCATATAATTAATGAAAAAATAATTACACATTTATTAAGCCAAAGTTTCGTAACAGAAATGTTTTTCAGACACTTGTTGGAATATTAATATGAGAAGGGAAGTCCATTTTCTGTTCCAAAAACTCCTGCAGTATTTTAACTAATTATTCCATTCTGGTAGAAGCTGGAAGTGTAAATTATCTCTTCCTGTGTAGATGTTGCAGCTCTGCTCCAACCTGATGTGTATTCACTAGTGGAAGAAATAAAAAAAAATCAGGCGAAGTTAATTAAATGTGTTGACTAGCTATATACTATTTTAATTAGAATTCTAAGAAGACTAGAAAAAATACAGATTTGGGGTGTTTTTAGTTGAATGAGAGGTAGCTTGTGACTTTTTTCCTGATTTTTTAATTATTATTCAGCTTCATTCATTTTGAAGCTTAAAAAAGGAACAAATGAATTTATCACATGAAGAGATAAAGTACAAATGTAGAGTATCAATAGTGACCATTAAAAATTACAAGCCATCATATACATGACTCACTTATAATTAATAGAGCTCATGATAAAAATAAAACATTTTGTTCATATATATACATTTACATCAACCACAATTTAATAGTTTCTAAATTTAGCAACCATGATCTCAATTTATTTTCTATAGAGTGATTTATTTACAATACTAAATTCAAAACAACTGAGACAGTATCTCATCTTCCAAAGACATTTTATGAATAAACAAAATATAGAACACAATACAATTTTCAGGACAGACCAAACCTCAAGTAAACAGGTTCTAGCATCACTGGACCTCAACAAGGAGAGCTGTATGTAACTTTCCAGGACATAAAAACAAATGGCAGAGACCTCAACCTGATAATTCATTCTGTCCAAAGAAGAAAAGAAAAAAACCCAACAAACTGAGAAACAGTTCAGTTTCTAAGAAAGAAAATATAAGTAACTCTTTTTTCCTTTCATGTAGCAAGTCCACTTCAGATAAATTTATTCCTATATAACTGTTTGAAATAAGTTCTCATGTGCAGTTATATATGCTTTTAGCTATGATGTGAATAGCAGTGAGTTCTTAAGAAAAAATGAACATCAGAGTATTTAATCTATATTCTTAAAGAATAAGATATTTAAGGCAACTTTTCCTTATTAAATCCTCTGCAAAGAAAAGCTTCATTACTATCTCATATTCTTCTTTAAGTGTTTTTTTGTTTGTTTGTTTTTAATTCTGGGGTTTTGTTGCTGTTGTTTGTTTTTGCATTGCCCTTGACATTACGAACAGAAGTGACTAACTAAGGTAAAAAGTTGTAAAACGTATTCATATTGTTTTAGGGACAATACTCTTGAGAAATGAGAGAAAAGTTTCCAGCCTCTTCTTTTTCTCTTTACTCATAACTTAGCAAAAGTAAATTATGGAGTTTTTATACAGTGAACAAATACTTAAATTCTGCCAACTGCTACATATATAGCCATGTATTTTGATGGTGATACATAACAATTAAATTTAGAACAGTTAAAAGCTTATCCATAATTTAAATGTAAAATTTATGATAAGAATTGATGGATTAATTAATTCCATCTTTTGGGATCAGAGTTTTGGAACTTCTTGGCTGAAGGGAATGCAAAAGACTGTAGTGAAAGGAGAAACTATTGACCTGTTGACACATTTGTAATTACTGGGCCATTATATCCACATTTTAATGGAAAGAATATTTATAAACTGTTCTGATACAATGAGGTATTTGGGCTAAATATTCAGGTCTACATCCTGGCCCCATGGCACTGTGTATGATGAAAATATATGTATGTATGACTCATGTCATTTAAGTGTAATAAATATAAAAGTATAACTGTATGGGTCTTTCTCCCTATAATTTTTGTTTCTTCAAACACAATTTTTCCATTAATTCAACCAACAGATTTTGATGCCAATGAATAGAAGAGTCTATTTGTATCAGTCAGCCTCAAAAGAACAGTTCAGTCTGGAGAAAAATGGCAATTACACAGTAAAATCCAGATTACCTTGCAGACTACAAACAGATCCAAGTTTTTCCTTCGATAATATGTCATGGTCTTTGCATGCTCACTCATCTTTCATATAGGGACATTATTCTTGATTTGCTAATTTCCTCCAAAAGCTCCACGAAGTACTGTGAAGTTGAAGTTTTCAATTCTGCTCATTGCTTTAGTATTTCTGAACAACAGAACAATTTATATGAATTGAACATTAGACTTCTGCCTGAATTTAGATAAATAAATTATGGAATAATTAAATAAATTTGATAACATTCAAAGATTTCAAATATGCAATTACTATATTTTCTATTGTTTTTCTAATTCCTTTTTATATTGTCTGTTAGCTTTGATTACTTATAGATAATAATTGACAATCCATTCAAACTGGTGCTTTTAATCTGTACGTATTACTTAGAATTGGTTAATATTTGTACTTATCTTAAAAAAATTCAAATGCTATGCAAGCAAAACTACTCGTTCTAACCATACCATTTTATGCTCACTAATCTTTCGGAAAATGCAAAATGAACCTCTAATAACTGTTATAAATAAAGATTATTTAAGACACTTAAACAAACAAAAAAACCCCAACAAGAACTGATGGAAAACAATTACTTTGGAATGAAAAATGTAAGAACCAAATTTGTTCAGAGTGTAGAATAAAGCAAAACCACATAAATTAATTAAGTTTATCTTCTAGCTTGGATATGTATCAAAGCGGGCTAATTACTGTAATTTGCATTAAAAAAGCTCCAACTATCTTCTTTGATATTAGACACCTAAAAGAAAGAATCATTTAATTATGTATGCTTTGCAATATCATAGGGAGAAAAACCAACTACTTGAAAGAACTAAGCCATTAAGTTGGATATAGAAACTCCCCAATAGTTTCTGGCTCCTGTTACTGAAATACTCTCATTAGTTAAAACTAACTGGAAAGCAATCATAGCCTTTCCTTTGATTTTTAATTAAGCCAAACCTCCCTTTCCAGGAAACCTATAAGAACTTGGGAGATGTGGGGGGTTCCAGATACTTCAATGGGGATAATAAAACTGGAAAATATCCTGAAATAAATGAAAACATACAAGAACAATGTGAACAACAACAACAAAACCCCACCATCAGCTATCATTAGAGTATCACAGACACAAAATTCTTTTATTACATCTAACAATATATTGTTATCATTTAAAGATTTCTGCATCACCTGCAAAAAATTGTAGACTAGTCTTTTATAACCTTTTAAATATATTTGTACTAAAAACCCTCACAAAACCAAAATAAAGGCCTAACCAACCAAACAAAAAGCCCCAACCAACCAGCTACAGACACCTGATTCTATTTCATATCTATTCATAATTTATGTACTTTTCTCTGTCATATTATATGATCTATGTCCAGTCTTAACAAGGAGGCTGGCAAATTTTCAACGTAAAATACTTCTAAAAAGTTACTAATCAAGACATGTGCATTTGAATTATTGACATTAAAGCTTAGTCAGTGAACAGTCATTCCCTGCATATAACTGGTTATTAAACCAATTTTGGACTGAGTTACACCCACTGTTCCATTAAAAGGTAATTCAGTCCCCAGAATAAAAGGCAAAAAGGCCCTACCTAGCTAATTTTTTATGTTCAGTGTTCTTGGGATTTCTAAGTGCCTTAACTGGGAACCACATCAGATGTTCTGAATCTAAGTTTCTGGAGCTGCTAAAGTTCTGCTTCAGCTCCAGATCCACCTGCTCCCACTCAGCAGCTCGTGTGGCTGCATTTCAGTACCAGGAAAAAAAGGGGCTCAGCCACCCATTTACTAAAGAACAGGGTGTCCTGGGTGTTTCCTGCTGCACAAACGCTGAGTACTTGGTTGCAAACTTTCAGAGGAGTTTGCACAGTGTAAAATGAATCCATTCTCATTGTGTACGCTGTTTTATCTGTTTACACAAACATATTATGTCCAGAGATTTCCAGACGCCTAAGACATTGCTATTCTGAGCATGCACAGACATTCCTTAGTGTTCACAGTTTTGCACCTGTTTCTTCTATAAATCCAGTTAAAATGAATAGAATAGTTATTCATCAACCAGAGTAGCTTGAGGCAATCTGGTGTGTTCTGAACAGATGTAGAAGATCAGGTTTCCTGTTAAAACAGACCACAAGGGTTTTTAGAGGTACAAAATGAGGGCTCAATTATTTTCTTTGCCTGAAATGATGCAGACTTCCTGCTCTTCTCTGGTTACTCTCTTAGCACTTCAAAATAATGTGCTCCACAAGAGGATACTGCTAGGAGCTGGGATTGGCAGTAAAAATTTCAGACTCTTTTTATACAAATAGAGATGAACAGAACCAAAACCATCACATAAATTACCACAGCTCTCCTTCCTAGTGATCAGGATGCTACCCAGGCTGTTCTTGTACCTCAGCCAAGTAGTATTTCAGTTTTTATATTAACTAGTAACTGTTTAGGAAAACAAAGCAAAAATTGAAGAAGACCAGTAGCAGAAGTTATTTGGGTTGTATTTTCATGCTATATACCTTCTCTTATATACCTTCTCTCTTATGCTTTCATTCGCTCTTAAAAACAACTCTGTAATTAACTATACAAATAAAATATATTTAGCTATCTCTGTGATGACCTAGTAGTCATAATCCTTATGGATAAAAGATGAAGGTTTATATCAGTTTAAAAAAATGCAGTGGGAAAATTGCATGTTGTGTAATGGCATTATCCTCTGAACTGTGACATAAGAAGAAAGTTCATACTTCCCTTCTCCAGTTGTTATTTGACAGTGGAAGCCAAAAACTACTTTCTGGGTAGTGATGAATAGTGGACTTATGAATTCTGAGTAGAAATAAATGCTTTAGTTTAAGAAAAGACCAGGTCATCTCTGCAGGTCCTCTCTGAAAAGAACTGTACACTCGTATTTTAAACAACAACAGAAGACGCTTTAAAAATGTACTAATTATATTTTTTAAGAATTATTTGAGGTCTTGTGGCGCAAAGAACATTACAACAGTTAAAGGCTTAAAAGTGTCTGCAGATCACCCATTTCTTTGGTGCCCTCCTTAATTACTTTGTTTGAAAAGAGAAAATTGAGCTGTTAGTTTTTCATGGTATGCAGAAGCCTACAAAGACCAGGGTTTGAAATGAGAATATTTGAAATACTTTGTGGGCATGACAATTAGTACAATTATTTGGTGATCATATTAATAATGGAAATCAAATGTTTAGAAAGAGATTCTTTGAATCCTTATCCATTCATGCTAGTTTGTGAAGGCTTAAATGCATAATTTAGTGTTCTCTATAATTTAAGATAAAAGGTTTAATTTCCTATTCATATAAAAATACATATGAAACTTAAAAGAAAAATCTTATTGCTCAGAAGAATTTTTACAAATTCTACAAAAACTGCTTTCAGTAATGTGTTCAGTCTTTCAAGATTTGTCTCTACATACCAAAAGTGAAGATCCACAACTCTAAAGAATGTAGAGGTTTCAGAAACCACAGGAAGCATTTGGTGCACAGAGGATTCAGACATACTGAACTTTTTGGCCCTTGTTTGTTTAGACAAATTGAAATGTGAGCCTGCTGAAGTAAAGCAGACATGGAATGTTCTTTAGACTTTTTAGTATTGAACAGTGACTCACACTGTCCCCGTTCTCCACTCAGAAATCAATGTTTACCTCTATTTAGCCCACAGACTATGGACATCTGCATCTTTTGAGTGGCTGTTCTAGCTGGCAATATGTAGAAACGCAAAATCACAGAGTGGTTAAGGTTGGATGAGAGCACTGGTGCAGTTGTCTGGTCCAACCTCCCATGGTCTTCTTAGAGCATGTGGCCCTAGGAAATGCATCCAGATAATTACCACATTATGTTACCTCTCTGGTGTATGTATGTGCAAAAAATGACAACCTTAGCTCTCATATTAGAGTTAGTAGAAGCAAAGAGAGCAGGAATTTTTGGGAGTGTGGTTTAAGATGTCTAGCCACAGGTACTTAAAAATGGCATTACATTTGTTTCCAAAGTGTTCTATATTTATATAAACTAGGTCTTCTCACTTATGTTTAAATTTCATAAGCGTAGCTAATTTGGCATGCACCTATAGGTTTCACTTTAATTAAAATTTTCATACACACAGCTTAAAATTTCTGTATCAGTATATAAGCGTCTCAGTACCAGCTTTGATTTTTTCTCATTATTATTCTCAAACGCCAACCTGCTTTCAAGATCCTGTACTATAAGACCCTTTGAAGTTGTGTACCATGTGATACCTTGTTACCCTGTCCAGTGAGTGATGCTGCATTCATCTTTCCACTGGGGTTTTTTTTTTCAACTGTTAGAAGACCAACATAGACAGGGGGTCAGGACAGTACAAGTGAAAAAAATACACAGCTTTTTACACCCATGGGTTGTGAATTTAGATTGTGGGGGTTGGGCTTGACATGTTGTATTTCAAATGGTTTGTAATTGATATTTCTTGTTCAGAATTGCCTTTTATTCTAAGCATGAGTCCACAGATCCCAAATGCAAGATATGACCTGAACAAAAGTCTGTCTAGGAATGGGCAGTTAACATACAAGTTAACTCCTACAGTAAAACTGGACTCATAAAGTGAGAAAAACCCTAGACTTCAGTCCCAAAACAAAACAAATAAAAATTGCCTGTTAGATCACCAGTAATCTGTAAAGACCTTCTAGATTAATATTGCTTTCTTTGTAGTTTTTTAGGCTGTTCAATGCCTTGTAATCTAAATTTCAGCAGCAGAGCAGCTGTTGAAACAGATCACACATGCAAATAAATACATAATAAATTTTATTTTATTATATTGTTCTAGATATTTTATTTTTTAAAATCTTGGAATAAATTATTTTCTATAATTTAGGCTTATTTTTCTTAAGATTATAATATTCATCCAGAAGTCATTCATTTTTCATCACACTCAGTTCGTTCTTTTCTTTTTAAATAACTTTGAAAGAACATCTGTTAAGAGCAAAAGTTATAAAAGCATATGATATTTCTCAGTGTGCTGATTTAGATTGAAGTTGGAGAGAAAAAAATAGTGCTAATTTTGACATAAAATTAAAGAGTGATAAACATTTGGGCTAGAAAATATGAATGTGATAGTGAAGAGACCTAAAAAACCTGAATCCGTAATCTATAGCACCTGAAAGCTTGTAACAATTTTTGCAATTTCTATCATTGATAGATTTTTTCTTTGACTTTTCAACTATCAATTAGAGACTCTGTTTCTTCCTCAAAAAAGTTCCAGCGACACTTGTATATGAGAGTTTATTTCTAGTGTTTGCAGTTTAGATGGATAAAGAAAATGATTCGTAGGCTTAAACTCACCTTTCTGGACCACTGCCACACTTTATCTAGAGAATTTCACTATTTACTAAAACAGCCACTTGAATACAAGCAATTTCTGTAAAAACAAATTACTTCAGAAATTAGTCAAAAATGCCATTTTTCACATGTACCACATGAAATGAACAATCCCTAGACAACTATAAAAGAATTTTATTTGCTTAGCTCAAGATGAACTATTTATCATGCTCACTGAACTGCAAGCTAGCAGTGTGAAAACTGCCCAAGTCATTCCAATGGTTTTGGACCACAGAGACTACTCTGCCAATACCTCTTATGCCAAATTGGCAGTTGAAGTACAGTCCAAACTGCTGTCTTCAATATATGAAGCTGAAGGACTGTTCCGTGTTAAACTCTGTTATGCATAATGTATTATCTACAATCCTCTGCTAATCAACATGAACTGTAGGCTGGTATATATAAATCTCATGGAAAAATGTTATCTGTAATGATAAAATTTTTTTAAAGTCTGAAAGATTTTGATCTATGGTGATCCAATCAAAAAAATCACGTTATATGATTTATTTTATGTCCATTAAAATTGTATGTTCCTACAAGAAGAATACTGCAAATAAACATTTTTTGAAATACCTGTATTTTAACCCGTTACTAAAATAATACTAGTCTGTTCAAATAATTAATTTTGCAGTCAAATGTACTGTTGTTTTTCTGAAGTGGGATATATCAATATCCTTAAGGACTTAAAAGTTAATTTTGATAACAGAAGAACAAAAGTAAGTGTAATTACAAGCAGTAAAAATGGTATTATATAGAAGTTCAGAGCTTGGGTTCTTTTAATTGACTTTAAGCTTTTTCTATAACCTGAATGCTATAGGGATTTCTGTCTCTGATTTTAAATTAAAAAGTAATT
Source organism: Hylia prasina (assembly GCA_013397195.1). NCBI lineage: Eukaryota > Metazoa > Chordata > Aves > Passeriformes > Sylviidae > Hylia > Hylia prasina. The sequence goes on from VYXD01016602.1 coordinate 86,481, forward strand.
AAAATCCTTATCTAGTATCTGTACATTATTTGGAGTTTTGAGAATATAAAATAAAAAAGATAAAACTGAAATTATAGAACTTACAAAGGACTGTCTGCTGCAGCGCTGAGGGTAGCCAACAACTAAGTCAGACACAATGTATTCAAGAACCCTGTTATTAAAATAGCTCACACTTTCTCACAGAGCTCTGTGCAACTGCATTTGTTGTTGGGAGGCTTGAAACCTCTCATTTCAGACACTTTGTGTCTAATTAATGCTGCATGTTCTATCATCAATTTTATTAACATGCTACTGCTGGATGACTATTGCCCCATCACTAATTTAAATTCATGAAAGCTACCTCAGCCTTGTAATTTCTTCCAAGAACACGGGGTTTTTTTCCTGTAGTCTTTCCAGGCCTACAAGAGAACAGTCTCTTTCAGTGATGGTTTAGACCTATACCATAAAGGTATTGCCACTAAATGAATCAAGTCCTCCATTGCCACTAAATGAATCAGAGGCACTGTTTAAAGTATCAAAAATAAAGATAAAAATTAAAAAAAATAACTCTGTGTCTATATGTCAGGTAACTCCCCCCTTTTCTTTCCCACAGTCTAAATTAGCCATACATGAGATGATTTTAAGATATATATAATTACAGCTTTCCCACCCTTAGAAATTACAGGCTGAGAAATTACACTGAATCACAGGATCACAGAATCATAGGATCAGCTGAATTGAAATGGACCCACAGGATCATCAAATCCAACTTTGGGCCCTGCACAACACACTCCAAGAATGACACAATATGCCTGAGAATATTGTTTGAACACTTCTTGAACTCTGTCACGCTGGTGCTGTGACCACTTCTCTGGGGAGCCTGTTCCAGTGCCCAACCACCCTCTGGGGGAAGAACCCTTTCCTGGGGTCCAACCTAAACCTCCCCAGACACAACTTCAGGCCATTGCCTCCTGTCCTGCCCCTGGTCATATAGAGAAGAGATCAGTGCCTGCCCTTCCTCTTCCCTTCACCCCTCACTTTCTAGAAAATTCTCAGTGTAAACATGTCTTATGAAACTTAGAGCTAGCTTACACAACATAAATGTTTTGCCCTTTCTTATCACTCCAATTCTAGGTCACTTACTAACAAATAAATCAAAAATAAGAGCTTCCTCTTCTGACAAAGATATCAAAATTGACTATGAAAAGTCCTTCAAAAATAGAGGAAGTTTCAGGAAAAGCATTTTATATTCCTATCTAGCCTCTACAATTCTGAGAAGGGGAGAAAGAGGTAGCCTGAAGACATTGTTTTGAACAACGAGGATACTTTTATTCACTAGAGTCTTGTTTCTCTGCTAAATGCCTTTGTGCATCTCTAATTGGAATTCACTGAAATGAAAGTTATCTAATGTCTCTGAAACAAGTCTGTGATGAGACACCAGAAGAAATTGAATTTAAATTACCATTATCACTGGTAATTTGAAAAAAAAGAAATTAATATAGTCTTTTTAATCTTTTACTGCAAAACTATTGCATAAAAGTTAATTTTCTGATTTTATTACTAATGAGAACCAAACCATTTAAAAAACAATTCAGTCTTCAGACTCATGCTACTCTTAAAGTAAACAAGACCTATATAAACAAGACTCTCATCATGCTTAAACTATCAGCAGAATGCACAGAGAAGTGTAAAAGAAACCTTTGTATTCATGTAAAATTAACACACTGAATGGAGAATTATACATCTTCTGTAGTTTTCTTCTGCAGTTTGGTCCTTTTGAGACGGTGGAAATTCTTTACTCCATCATTTTTTGTATTTTGATGGTGATATTAAATGTGAAGGAAAGGTTCTGAAGAGTGATTTTCTCCTCCCTCACTTTTGAACTGTAAGGTGTCATTGTTCACATCAGTAAAAGAATGGTAGCAACTTGGATACACCCTGAAGGCAGAAGTATTTAAAATACTTCTTAAGAATTCTTTCTGTATAAAGTGGAATTTGTGTGCTTATCTTGATGTTGCAATAGGGTAGTAAGTATATTAAAGGAAGAATACCACTAAAGATTTTCACTGGAAAGGAAGACAAAGAAAGCTGGATCCTCTTTAATTGCAGTGATGCTTTGCACTGTCTTTTCTACTTTATGGAAATACTATCTTTCGAATAAATTAGTTCTATTTTCCACTCTGCTGGTAATTGAACTTTTTGCTTAATAGATAGAATGATGTTGAGAGATGTTGTTCTTGACATTATTGTACATGCTTTTTCAGACACAGACTCTTGAAAAAAGAAAGCAAATGAAGGAAATTTGTTTTTGTTCTCTAGTACGCCATTAGAGTAGCAGTAAGGAATTATTCTTTTGATTATCCCATGAATTCACACCAAGAAGGAATAATGAGTTTGTCTCAATAGGTAAAGAGTTTATAGAACCACATGGAAGACTGAATTTTCATCATTTATATGCCAGCTAGGTAAACCATAGTACCTTTTTTTACCTTTTCTTTTTTTCTTTCTCTCTCATTCCTTTTTTCTTTTTCCATTTTTATTAATAGTAGTAATCTGCACCTATAACTGCAATTGTGGAAAAGGTGATTTTTTCATATACCACTGCATGGTAGGACTTAATAGTATTTATTTTCATAAGTTTACAGAGCAAAATTTGGATCTTCATTTGGAGCTCTGAAATTAGCAGTTGGGGAAAGCATAATGCATTTACACCATAGGGCTCTCGGTCTGCCATATAATTCAAATAATCTTATGAATGGAAAGTCCTTTTTACAGGAATTTTCCTGCTCTAGATCATTACATATATTAGTATAAAATGTCTCACTTTTCAACAAACTTGAAGTATGTTTTTCTTCAAATCCAGTTGATTGCTTATGTACATGAAAAGCTGATACTCCCTGTTTTATAAGTGGTCCACATCTATTTTAAAGTAGTTCAGGGAACAAAGACATTTCAAAAATGAATTACCAGCCAAATGTGGGATAAAATATGAAAATCTAGATTTCTAATTAACTTCATCTACACAAAGTAGATGATTCATCTTTATAAAAATAAAATAATTTTGTACAGAACAGCCAAAATTGTAAAATGAAATATGCTAAAGCATCATGAGGAAAAGTGTACCAATAATGAAAGATTTTCCTGAAATGAAGGTCTTTGGGAATGAAGGCTTAGCTAATGAAACTCCAGTAAAGGCTACAGAACCCCACAAGGTACATGTCCTTGACCCCACCCAAACTGGAATTGCTCCAAGGAACGGAAATAAGACCTATCGTTACAACGTCTGCTACAGAGAGCCCAAGACCCACAAAAAATATATATAGGTTTAGTGATATGTAGACAAAGTATGTGCAAATTCACCACCTGCTCTTATGGCTGCTCTTTACCAAATAAATATATTCAGGCTTAACATTCAGTAATATTTGGTGGAAAAATTCTTTATGAAATATGTTGTGAATGGAAAACACTTCCCATCTGTCTCTTCTCGTAACTCTTTAAAAGAAGCTCACCTATTATAAAATATTTTTTCATTAATATCAACTACCAAGAAAATTAAAACTGTATATTTTGTCATGAGTTTTGAGCAAATGCATTTATTCTGATGTTATTAAGGTAATATGTTGAATACCCAAATACTACACCTAAACTGACAAGAAAGGAAAAAAAATTATAGGAAGAGGTATCACTATTTGTGATATAAAGTGAAGTATGCCATTTAATCTGCAGCACTTTGACTGCCCTGCTCAGTAAATTTGTGACAGAGATAAAAAAGAGTCTCTCTACACACTCATGCAGAGTGATTAATTTACTTAATTATGACCCTTTTTTATTTTATCTTTCCCTTTATTATAACTTGCTCCCATTGTCTCTACATCTTTAAGGAACCTGATAGCATGAGAGGGGTACAAAATAGTTCCTATCATTGTCCTATAATAATAGTAGCATGGACAGAGTCAAAAGAGGTAAATTAATTTTTCATATCCCCTACACATCAGGTGACCATGCATTCTTTAGGTATTTTCATGAATTCTGCTAGAGGAAAAGCATGACAGTTTGTATAGAAGCTTAGTACAGACAGGGAGCCTTGGCTGCTAAACCAGAGAGGTCATAAGAAAATACCTGTGCAGGAGCCAATTTTCAAGCAATGGATAAGACAGCACAGTATGGATTTTCAATGGACCCAAACATGATACTGCAAGTATTCTTTGTCAACTGGTGCTCATTACCAGAAAATAAAAGCTTTCATTCCTAGTGAGGCAACTAGCACCCCACAGTCCATCAGTGTTTAAGAGAGGATCTTCAAAAGCATCCAAAAGAAATTAGGAATCGCAAATGTCTATTTTCTTTTAGAAAACTAGCCTTTTTTGAAGTAATGTCCAATTGGAATACCTGTGGTTGAACTTCTGTTTCTTTTATAAGTTCATAGAATTCATATCTTTGATCCCCTCTGAAGACTTTAAAAAAAGACAAAAAAGGGAAAATCAGAAATTTATTTTCTGATTATTTTTACCTCCCATTATAAAACTATTATGTATCCTTCACAGCACCAGGAGGTTTTTAAGGTACTTGTAATGAGATATCCCATTGCCAAAAGCAATAGATGAGAGGTTTGCCATGAGAGATCTAATCATATCTTTTCTTCTCATCTTCTTGTTATGCTGTATTATAAATTCCAACAGTTTCAGACTCTCCTGCTCTCCTCCAGCCAGCTTCAGGCAATATATTTGAATCTGATTTCTTTGTTTTTCCCCTGAGAATATTTTGTGGCACAACTGACAGAAAATGTGATTTAGCCTGCATCCTTTGCAATGTTTTACATTCTCCAGATGAAGTTCTATATGAATATTTTCTGTGACAGAAAATTTTCTGAGCTAGAAACTTGTATTTGATATTAGAGTTCAGATTTAAGGCTATAATTATGTCAATATTTTATCAGTGTCTAACAGAAATACGTATTCATATGAAATTAATATTCTGAAAAAGAAACGAAAATTTCTTGTCTGCTAAAAATTGAGTACCACTTAAGAGGAAAAAGAAAAGCTTTAGACCAGATGATCAGATTCTATGAATATGTGTTCTCACAATATTTTTCCAGTCTAAACTGTGTGTTTGGAAAGGCACAGCATTCAAACTGAGATTCTGATCTTTTTTTATTATTATTTCAAACAATATATTATTATACTGCTACTAGGAAATGCAGAATCCACAGAATTATAATGAAAGAATAACAAGAATTCCTCCTCACTATTTCCACTGCTCAAACACAAGAAAACTGTGTCCCTAACCCCTAATTACTCTGTGTGTACCGTCAGTCACAAAAATCTAAGATAACAAAATACCAATTGAAGCAGGTCCAAATTTCCCTTATAAAGGTATGGCCAGAACACTGAGATGACCAAGAAAGTTCCATCTTTATTTTTCTGTTCCTCAAAATTTTCTTTACTAAGAAGCTGTCATTAACTAATTAGTGTTTTCAAGACAATGACAAAGTTGCATGAGAAGAAATCATGAATTTTGTTCTGAAGTACATACCATAAGTTATATGGCATTTTCACGGCACAATTCTAGCATAGTAATAGGAAAATATGAATTTTGTATCAAAAATATTTTTCTTCTTCAAAGGAAAGCTTCACTATCCTTTCAAATGTTTCTATTGGGAACAATTGTATCATTTTTGTAGTAACTCAACCCTTTTGATTTTTCTGGTATTTAAAGAGGCAAGAGTTTCTGTTCAGAGTCTAGAAATCATAATACAGAACTTAGATATGAGGAAAATCTTTTTTTCTATGTGTGCTCGATTACTGTATTCACTAAAATCTGAATTAATAAATTCCTTTTATTATTTTTCATAAATGCTTCCTTAAGATCTTATAATTATGAATTTAAAAGATATGCTGCTGAAGGAAAAAAATTAAATGACTATCCACTTATGTAGTATTAAGGGCATTATACAGATGTCTTTGCTTATGCACTGTTCATTGTTCCCTCATTTAAACTTTTAGCTTTTCAAAAGTGAAGGCACCAACTTCCACTTTATTTCTTTACAAGACAGTTCTTTTTGAACAATTTCTCCCAGGTGAACATGATGAAACTAGTGAGACAATACAACAAGCAGTATATTTTAAAATATTGCAATTATTATGAAAGTTTCACAATTCTTAAATATTCTTCTAGGACCTAATAAAATCAAATGTGCATAATTTTGTATTATGGTTGCAGTGTTTCTGTTGATAGCTACTAAAGTCCTTAAGGCAGCATCTTTTTCACATTACAGAATTGGTCCCCTCAAGGCATACGGACATAAGGGACAAGGAAAGTGGTGATACAAGCAGTTTCTGAAAGGTGTAAGAGCATAAAAACCGTATTTACTTTTGGACCTGCGAACCTATATATTTGGTTAAATCTCTGTTAAATCATCTAAAATGAAAGTGCTCAGTAATATTAAAGTGAAGTGCAGGAAAAGCAAAAAAACGATGATACTACAAAGTATATTTAGCTCCATAGAGTCAATATTTTATATATTTCAGGATCTTTCAGATCTTTTCCATATCCTTTAATAACATCCCCATTATGAAATTTTTTTCCTCCTAATAAGCATAGTCATTTATATTCTGGCATTATAATAAATCTTAAGAAAAAAAAAACAAAGGAACATCACAAAAATAAAAATATTTGTATAGATTCCATAATGTCCTCTACCTTTAGGATTTTACCACAAATACAGAAAGTTTAATTCTACATAATTGTTTTTTAAAATTTTTTAAAGGATAAACTTTTAAGCTATGTTTTATATCTAACCAAATATTATATGACATCTGATCAAGAAGCAATGTTTTAAAAGTTTTTTGTCCAATTCATAATAAAAGTCATTGTCATTTTGTTATTTCATGGGTAAAATTAACATAATTTGAGTGTGAATCCCTAACAAATTCAGCATAATTAAAACATGCTTTATAGTGTTATATTTTCAAAATTATGGTATGAAAGGATGTACTAAAAAATTTACAGCATGGTACATTACAATAAAAAAAGAAAAACCTGAAGAAGTCTACTCTGTTTAGATTCCCTACCTATTTTATTTTTATGGAAGTGACCAGAATGACAATTGGAAATTTGGCACTGAAACAAAATAAAAAGTAAACTTTCAGCTTAGAAGAACACAATTCACGGTATCATATTGTGCCATTGAACAAAAAGTTACAGAAGTGGCACAAAATTCAGTTGTATGAGACCTGGGATACCAAACTAAACCAGCAATAAGAAATAATAAAATGAGATATATGAATTAAGTACTTCTTGCTTGGGTTTAGGAATGTCAGGTTGCTTTTAGGCATAAGTATGCATGGATGTATAATTGCTGCCTAATTCCTGTTCAATTCCCACACAATTCCTAATTCTCTAGAAATCAGCCTTACAGGTACTTTAGTACATTTTCAGCCATTTAAGAATTTTGATATGTAATTTTCAGGTTTTAAAGTGTTCTTTTAAATATGACCCTCCATGATGTTGTTATTGATGATTACATGAAAGCTTACTATTTTTTGTTCAATCAGATTTGCCTAGGAATTACTGTAACTCATCAAGACAGTTTAGTAAAGCAACCTTTCAAGCTCTCAAAGTATAATGGTGTTCCAGTTTCACACCACTAACAGCTGCTTTATCTAGCTTATATATCACCTGATTCTGCCAATACTTAACAAAGTTTGAAACAATGGACCTGCTAAGTGAACACAGACAGACAAAATTTTTCTGTCCACATGCAGAGAACTTTTCCATACCTCCAAGATTTCAAAGAACAGTCTCACCACAAGAGCAGTTTTGCTGAAGAAGATGATGATGCAATTCTGCTTTTAGCAAAGAAACTATTGGTAGTTAAATGATCATAAACAAGCAAAGCACATAACTGCTTGTGCTGAGTCCAGCTGGGGTAGAGTTAATTTTCTTCACAGGGGCTGGTAAAAGGCTGTTTTGGACTTGTACTGAACACAGGGTACTATATAGAGATAACACACTGGTGAGGAAGCTGGGAGTTCTTTGGAGGTTGGGAGGAGACACAGCTGGGACAGATGACCCTAACTGATCAAAGAGATATTTCCAACCATGTGACATCATGCTGGATATATGAAGTGGGAGGAAGAAGGAGGAACCGGGGGGGACATTTGGAGTGATGGCCTTTGTGTTCACAAATCACTGTTATGAGTGATGGGGCCCTGTTCTCCTGGAGATTCCTGAACACCTGCCTGCCCATAGGAAGCAGTGAACTAAATCGTTATTTTGCATTACTTGAGTGGCTTTTGCTTTCCTTATTAAACTGTCTTTATCTCAATCCACAGGTTTTCTAGCCTTTTTTCCTTCTCATTCACTTCCCAGTCCCGATAGTGAGAGAATGGGAAAGCAGCTGTGTGGTGCTTGGCTACTGGCTGGGTTTAAACCACAACACTTCCCTAGCTTTCCTTTATGTAAAATGATGCTTGTCATCCTGATGTACTTCTGTACTTCCTGATGTATCTCCTATATTTCAAAACAGACTTCTGATAGAAAAAAATATTAATAATTTTTTCCATTCTACGCCTCTATCCTAAAAAAATGTGCTCTGCATTGAGAAAAAAAAAAACAAACTATGGAAAAGGAATATAAAGTACATTAATGTATGCAACATGCTATTCAAGATCATTTGGTAGATAACAGTATGCAGTGCTTATATTTCAGACATGCACTCACAGTAAATGCTTCCTTTGGTAACAAAATTTTGTCCTTGCAATAGCCACAATTATTATTGGTGCTAGTACCTAGCTCATCATAAAAAGAGACAAGTTGCTAAGCAATACAAGGATAATCGTATCTATTACATCATTAAATTTTCAATGAAGCCCTGACCTACTATCCCACGAGTTTTTCCCTGGTATTATGTAATTCTAAATAAACTTAAACACTATTTACTCATTACAGGTGAAATGAACATTTATTCATTATTATTATGAACTTCATTCCTTTTGTCATAGGTGAAGGGTGGGAATGAAGTTCATGAGTTACATATTTTCTAAATATAAATGGAAATTAGTAGTTATTATCCTTGTATGAAATATTATTCTTGCATAAAAGAAAAAGAATACACAAACAAATGAAGATTTAGGTGTTTTTGCTTTACTACGTTTTGAATGCTATACAGTGATTGTGAATCTTCCTTTATTTCTTTCCTCCAATATTAAGCACCTTGGTCTCCATATTCATTTTGAAGAAAGGCCAAGGCCTTTAGTCCTCATATATGTCTATCATAATAAACCAGTAAAATATCGTTCTCCCTTTTTAGCATCTTTGAGAGCTGAATTCAGGTGTAAAGCCGAGTTCCCAATGAAAATTTTCATAATCAGTTAATAGAGGTAGAAGTTATTGCTGCAACATGACATGAAAGAACTTCATGAGGGCATGGTGATGAGCAAAGGAGGAAAAGACCAAGTTTATTTACAAAACTCAATCTTATACATTTCTAACAGTGCCTGTGGATTGGAGGATCAAATCCCACCTCCCAAACCACATTGGTCAAGACAACTGTCAATCAACTTTCTTCTCCTACCTAAAAATATGTAAACAATGAAGGACAGGAAATCAAAGCTATTGTTTATAGTACAAAGTGTGGGAAAGTAAAAATTCTGACTCCAATATGAAAGACAAATCAGAAGGCCTAGAAAAATCCTCAAAACCAGGGTGACAAGCTATTAGGACAGATAATGATAAAGATATATATTGTGATAAATAGTTACTTTGCTCTTTTTCCACTCATAAATATGTGGTTGCAGAGGTGCAGTCACTTGGTTCGTGGTATCTGGTATGAGGAAGAAAATTCTTGTCCTGCACTATGCTGCATAAAGCTGTGGCACACTGCTAAATGCAAGATTGATGGCCTATCTGCTTTGCCAAAGAGAGAAATACCACTGAACAGAAGAATAAGGTTCATTATTTTAGAATCAACACCGAGTAAAAAAACTTCACAATTTTGTTCAGGAACATATACTGAATTTTAAGTAGTTTTCACTATTTGATCACCTTAAAATATTCTTATTCAGGTTGACATAGAAACAATAAATAACAGAGGCGCATTACACAACATTAGGACTCCCATAATGTTATCAGAATATGGCAATTCTTTTTTGCTTCTCACCGCTCCATCTTAAAATCACCTTTTAAAGAACAGCATAAAAGTTTGACTCTAACATCAGAAACAAAGAACAGTTCCTTAACCCTAACTTAACTTTAATACAACACCAAACAAAACACATCACCATCATCAGAAAGAAAAAGAGCTCGACAACAAAAAGGAAACCATTTAAAAACTGAAACAATTAAAAAACCCTGAAAATTGGCTTCCTCATTTCATGTTGTATATAACTTTTGAATATTCTCTGTAGATGTATTTAATTTTCTAGAAATTTGACCTAAACAGCCACCATCTTACTTTAAACAAGGACAAGCAAAATGACACTTCATAAGTATGCATTTCTTTCCAAGAAACAATAGTATCTCCAATGTAATCAGGAATTACCTTCAGCCTTAAATAGAGCTTCAAAAGTTCTATTTAAGTCTGAAGTGAAGGCTGAAGTACAATCTACAATGCAATTTGCCTTTCCTCTTCCCACCTGCCTAAAGCAGGAATAGGAAATTAAAAAAAACTCCACAAGATCACAATTTGGCAGGAAAGGTCATCATTCTTTCAATACTCCCAGTACTTATATGCTTATAAGCTTTTACTTCAATATTTAGTGACTCATGGTACTTGACACTTCCAGAGTATTGTTACTTTAAAAACCTTGTTGCAAGTCCCTTCAAAATACCTATTGCGTGCTTGATTATCAATACTTGAAATGGACTGAATAAGATTTTGTTTCATCTAGAACCATTTGAATTATAAGCATCAAAATTAGTCATATCAGAAAATATTTTCGCTTCACTAAATCTAACAGCAGCTTTCATCAACACTGAGTCAAGAACATTTTACAGGTAAAGAATATATCTGGCTTCAGAGATAATTTATTTCAACCAAATCCACTCACCCTAATTTCTGTGGAAACAACAGGATGGCAAACCCAGGATGGCAAAATAGTGCTAAATAAGGTGAAAAACACTATATTGAATTCATATGCCAAGAATCCTTTCAGAACTGCCCAGTTCTAGAAATTAACAATTCACTCTTTTGGATTACTTGAATTAAGCGAGTCTGGTAGTCTGCTTGCAGTTTCAGAGAAAGGTTCAAGTTTCAGAGGTTATTATACCCTGCATTGTTCTGAAAAATAAGGAACAGTTCAGGACAATTATGCATGAAGTTGGAACTATGTAGATGTTATGCAATGAGGCCAAAATAATCAAATATAACAGTTGTCATAGGTGATGTTGCAATAGGTGACAGAAAGCACCAGAAGGGTAAATGCCGGACAATCAATGGAGTGGCTAAGAGACGCTGAGAGGCACAAAATCTAAATGTCTGTACATGACTAAATAAATTAGCTTGTTCTTTTCTTGTTTAAACCACTTTTACTCTATCTCTTTATAAAGAATGCAAATGTTTATTCCAAAGTTTTTCTGAAATATGTGAATTTAAACCATCACTGGGTTTATTTATAAATTACAAAACCTCTGGGAAGTCATTAACAGGCTCAAGAATGGGCAGTTACACAGAAGTGTCAACCCCTGGGACTGTGCATATTCATACTTTCGCACAAAGAAGAAATAAATCCACCCTTCCACTGTCTTCATGAAACTCCAACTTATGCCCTCAAGCACAGGAAATTATTTCCATTTTTACTAGTTTCATACTTGATCTAAAAGCAGATGCAATTCTGTGCAACTTGCTGTGACACACACATGCACGCCTCATATTATTTTTTCCAGGTTTAACCTCTACAATGGTTTGCATGTCTGCACCTCCAGAGAGGGTTACTGAAAGGTTATCTACAGGGCTCTAATTTTATTAATTTTGAAAAATTAAACAGATTCAGCCTGTTACCAACATAAACATCCCTTCAATGTCAAAGCAACTTGTGGAGGCTAGTAGGGCAGTCAGTGATGTGGATGCTCTCCCTTGGAGAGAAAGCAACCCTTTGCTTCAAGTATGTGGTAGTTCCCTAAGGGAGAAACCTTGGGAGACTGCTCTCTCCCTCAGGGAAAGCAAATGTGTTCCCCCATAAGGTTTTGTGGTTGATATGTCAATCAGTTGTACCTCATTGGTTCTTTCTCTACTTCCTCCTTTTTACCCTACCTGATTGGTCTGTTTTTGATCCTTCCCCTGATTGGTTCATTTCTCAATCCTCCACCCAATTGGCCAAGCTGTGTAACCCCACCCCCTGGCTTACCTATATAAGTCCCTGCTCTCTCTGGTTCTTTGCCCCTGGACCCCTGTGAGGGAACAGCAGAATAAAGGCTCTGAGGCACCTCCAGACAAAGACCCAGTCTCCCCTTTTGCGTTGCCCTGAAGGCTCAGCTCACAACTGAGCTGAAATCACTAAGGTGGTTGTAGATGTGCCTGTGCAACCAGGTGTGTCCTTTTCAGGACACATCTCTGGGGACATTGTGGCACTGACCACCACTGCCCACCGCGACAGCCACTGTTGCTGCTCTGAGATATACTATGAACACTCTGAACATAAACTTTTTTTCCTAATGAGTTGGGTGTCAGAGGACTGGGGATCAGCAAACTGGATACTCAAACGTGCCTCATACAAAGCAAAAATACTTACCAGAAGCAGCATTCTTAGCCTGGCATACGGATTACTCTTTGACTTGAAGAAAAAGGTTTGGCCACAGAGTAATGCCAGGGAGAAACCATCTGAGTCCAAAAGCTACTTCCAAGGATTTTGGTTTAAATACCTTTCATTCAATTTTTTTGTACTGTCCTATTTCTCAGGGAAACCAGATATACAAGGGGGAATAAACAGGAAATAATTCTTAAATATTTTTTACAAATAGAAATTATGTTGTCTATTTTAATTGCCAATGAAAATGGCATCAGTCTTAGCAAGACATGCTTACCAATGAGGCACTGGAGCAAGATTGAAAAAAGTCCAAAGATTTAAGAAAATTATCTTGGAAGAGGAAGAGTCAGTGTGCCCACAAAGTGATCAAATATTATCATGTCGCAGTATCAGAAAAAAGTTCTTGTCTCCTTGGATTTAAGAATATTTCTCAAAGGTGTCTCAGAAAATTCCTCAGGTCTCAGTCCTGTACATCTCTCCCACAGGAATAGAGCTAAAGAATGTTGGCTCAGTTTTCGCTGCTTGTAGTCACTAAAAAGGTGATGACAGCCTCTTGAAAACTGAAGCCATGGATGAAAATAGCTAATAACTTTTATTTATTTATTTATTTAATCTGTACATGTAAATAGATTTCACAGGATGAAATCCCAGCTTGTTAAAACCATGTATTCAATAATATTTGTGGACAATCTCTGAAAATTATAGCAGCCTATTATTTTAAGTTAAATTATCAAAGGTAAAATTAACCCAACAAATTAATGTAGTTTTAATGCATTGTGATTTTTGTTCAGAACATTATGTCTGAGCAGCTCTGGTCATTCTGCTGCAGACAGTCAGGGCTACAGTGCACACTGAGAAGAGAAATTTTCATTCTGCCTTCATCTAGAATGTGCTTGACAGCAATTTAGGAAAAGCAGCAGGGCTTTGAACATTATAATGAGAAAGGAAGATCATTTGTGTAATATTTGCAATGTTGAGCACTACCACTGGGGTCTCACCATTGATTCAATTTCTGCACTTTTCAATGAATTGTCAGCACCACTGCCCTTTGAGCCATAATTAAGGTATAGTTACTGTGAAAATTTTGTAATTTCAGATTTCCAGATTTTCATTTCTGAGGTTTATATTTTGACAAAATTCTTTCTTATCAGCCCACACCTGTAAGATAATAGACTATAACAAATCTAAATATAATATATACTGAAAATATAATAAATGAAAAGCTAGCACAAAGCACAGCTAGTTCTAACTTCACAAGTACTGAAAGTTAATCAGCAGTCCCTGGATGTACAGAACAGGTTATTCTGTTCTCTTTTCCACAAATTCTCTCTCAGGACCAAGTAGCTCCACATTCCTAATAAAGCATTAAAGTACTTCTAGACTCATTTGACTGGCAATGAGATATATATATATTTAGCTCTGCATTTCTACTGTAAATTTAATTGATTTGAAAGTCTGGTTGTGTCAAAAGTTGTAAAACCCAACGTATTAAAAAAAAGCCTACTGAGAGAGATCACAAAATGATCATCAGCTTTTTAGGCTAAGTTAAACCTAGTCTAGCTTCTTATGCAAAAAGAAAAAGCACAAAAATTACGGATGTCATTGTTATTTTAAAAGCATAAATACGATGGTTTAATCCTTAAATTTTAATGCACAATAGGTACTCATATAAGTCGTAAATTTTGATTCTTGTAGAGACTTTCCTGTTTTGCTTAAATTTTTCAACTAATTCAGATATTCTCATAATTCTATTCTAATAGTAGTCTAGTTTGGATAAATTTTCTTTATATTACAACAATCATAAAATATCTATTAAAACCCATACATTCTCACTAATTCTTACAAAGAATCAATAGAATAAAAAACAAACATACAAGCCAGACACAAACCAGAAATATTGCATAATATAGTCTGTGCAAAACATTTGTAGTAATTTCTGGATCCCCCTATTATTCATCAGATAAAATGGACAGCGCACTGTTCTTTTCCAGCTACTCTTTATCCACTTTAAGTATATAAACCTACACTGTGCTTTAATAGTGCAAGAAGATGGAAGATTTTTTATTTAAGATGCATTTATACTCCAAAGTACACTACTTGGTGTATTTGCAGCAATATTGCAGCATTTAGGTATGCTAGTTGTTTGGAAACACTCCATACTTAGATACGATAAGTAAATTTTTTTCTGTATTTACTGATATTATCCCAATCAAATTCAAAATGTACACTGGTCCAAAATAGTCCATCAGCTGGACATTTGAATGCAGAGGATTAATCGTTAAATTTTACAAAATAGTGCTGCTGTTTTGACACTTGTGTTCTTTGGCAGATAAATTTGTCTCTTTAAATATAAACTTGCTTGTTTCCTTTGAGAGAAAAACTGACTGAAATAATAACACTGCAGGTACTACTTGGATGTGAAAGTCTAAGCAAATGTCCTTGGCAATTGTATTCCAACAGGCATTCTGAAGACAGGTTAATGAATCTTGGAACTATGCAAAGACTTGTCTGTAACTATGTGAAAAGTCATTATGCTTGTTTATATTACTTAAAGACATATATTAATCATATATGCTGGCAGAAGTTTTAGTAAATCATAATTAATCTTCTTCTGTGGTCATTCTGTGATAGATGCCTAATTATCAGTGTTGTTTTATTGTCTTTACCTAATTTTTCCTTTGATCCCAGAAGATGGTCCTGTGACCATTCATATGGGCATGTGAAAACCTTCCTCCCTTATTTCTTCTTAAAAGACTTTAGAGACTATTTGACAATAGTCAAATAGTAAGTCTTTGAGGAGTTTCAACAACTAGAAAATTCATAATACATACTGACAAGGAAATCTAAAATTCTTCATAAATATGCCCAATAAAATGACAAGATCTGACATTGACTGATCTTTCTGCTAAAAAATATAAAATATATGGAAATTAAAGAATTTCTGGCTGGATTTTCTTCATGATGTCTGAGCAAACAGACCAACTAAAAATTTTGTCTGAGTGAAATCAAAGGGAATTTGCTGTCAACATCAAGGAAGCTAGAATATAACCCTTTATCCTCATGTTCTGGTTTTCTATCAGTATTATGAGGGTAAAGCACTCTATTTCCCATTACGTTTGACTGTTTGGATTGCTTGTTCTTCAACAGAGAAATAGTTTCTCACTACACACATCAGAAGGTACTGATCTTGAATAAAGCTTCTAGTGTTATCCTTATGGATACAGTTCAGAGTATAAAAAGACATAGATAAGTGGAATACATTTTGTCAGCTCCAAAAAGACTGTTCTTTGAATTTATTTTTTTTACAGTAACAACAATACATATCTTTGCCTGAAGAAAAAAAAAAAATCAAATATAATGTGTTGTATACTTCTTATGCCTTTGCCCTGCTCCAAAGCCCCTTTGATGTTAATAAATACATGACAGGACTTCATATTTAAAGAGATTCCTGAAACAAAAAGGAGAACATATTTGTTTCATGAACATTCAAGAATATTTATGGATCTAGTTTTATAAAATAACAGATTTGACTTGGGGAAGTAATTTAATTTATTGCAAATCTAAGAGAGTAAAATAATGAGAAATAAGAAAAAAAACATTAAAATATACCTTCCTCCCACCCCTCCCTTCCTTCCAAGATCATCTTAATTCCCAACTTCTCTACCTCGTCCTGGAGCAAGACAGGGAATGGGGGTTGCAGCCAATTCATATTACTTTTTCTCTGTTGCTCTTCCTCTTCATGCTCTTTCCCTGTTCCAGCATGGGGTCCCCTCCCACAGGAAACCGTCCTTTAGTCTAAACTGGATCCTTCCCATGGGCTGCAGCTCTTCTGGAACTGCTCCACTGGGTCCTTTCCATGGAGCACAGTCCTTCAGGAATAAGCCTCTTCAGCCTGAGAGCTGAAGAAGGTCACAAGTCCTACCAGCAAACTTGCTCTGGCATGGGATCCTTTCTCTTCACAACCTTCCAGGAGCCTTCTCCTGCATCAACTAACCATGTAGTCATAGCTTCCTTCAGGGCAGATTGACCTGCTCCAGTGTGGAGTTGTCCCCAGGCTGCAGATGGATCTGAGTTCCCCTGTGGATCTCCACGGGCTGAAGGGCCACAGCTGCCTCACCATGGGCTGCAGAGGAGTCTCTGCTCCGGTGCCTGAAGCATCTCCTGCTTCTTCCCCTGCCTTGCTGTCTGCAGAGCTCTTTCTCTTATATATTCTCATTCTTCTCTCCAGCTGCTGTTGCCAAACAGTTTTTTCTCCTTAAATCTGCTATCCTGGAGGCGCTACTGCCATTATTAATGGGCTCAGCCTTGGCCCACTGACAGTCTATCTTGGAGTCTGCTGCAAATGGCTCTGTCGGATAGGAGGGGAGTTTCTGGCATCTCATCTCTCCAAACCATGCTTGCAGTCCCCCTGACTACCTAAAACCTTGTCACAATAGATATTGGACCTAAAAAATTGCATTATTAACATTTTAGAAAGCCAAGATAATATAATTGAAGAAAACACTGATAATATCTCTATTGTAAATGATATTTTTGCTGTTATTTTAGCGTACTTCCTTTCTCCTTCTAAATTACAATATAGATTATGACAGTAATATTTTATGTTTAATGTCAAAGGAACTGCAGACAATTTTGAAGTATTAAGAGCAGAATTTTTTGACCAGCAATGGCTCATATATATTTTGTTTCATCTGAGGTAGCCAGACCTGGTATATTATTCTGCATTTTTTTCTGTCCTTTTGTTATTGTACATTTCTGTTACCTATTTTATACTGCTGTTACAGTCTAATTGATGATGTTTATCAAACTGGAAATCTTCTATTCTTCCTCTATGTCTCATTTTGGCTTTTATTGCCAGATTTTTCCAGAAATTATGTGTAATTGCTGTATAGATGCTTTTCAAAGAATGGATTAGATTAAATGATCCATAAAGTCCCTTCCAGTCCAGTGCATTGTAGTTTTAGGTTTAGGAAAAAATCAATCATGGTAACAGCTATATGAGGTTCCTGCCTGTGATAGCTGCTCTGTGTCAAGCAGTCTGACAGTCTTCAAGCTCAGAGAGTATTAGGAGAGTGGACATAGGTGCAATTTATGTTAATATGTGTTAAATGTGTTCTAAACATGCTTTATTGACACAGTATGAAATTTCTGCTCATATGATAGCCAGATATGCAGAAATACTTGGAAAAATCCAGAAAAGGAAACATATATAAAAGATGAGAAATATGATCACTCTAGTAAAGGTTTGTCGCTTAAAGCAGTCATTTCACACCTTTCATACCCAGTAAAAACAAATAGTCACTTCTACACTGTGAATCTCCTGTGTAAAGTAGATCTGTGGGGGAAAAAAAAAAAGTCAAACCTTTTAGAGAAACAGACTTTAGGATAATTGATTGAGATCTAGGTGTCCACACTGAAATCACCAAGAAGTAGATCTAGTGAATCTCATGATAGATAAATATGTCACTTCAAGACTCAAAGTTTACCATAAAGTCCATGTCAGCTGGAGCATGTGAATTTCAGTGTCTAGAATAAAAGGCTAGTGTTGAATTATTGTAATTTGGTAAAACCGTCATATGATTCCCCTTTCTTTTTATATATTACATACTCCAATTTTACATGTGACAAAAGCATCTCTAAGTAAGGTCATGGTATGTCTTTAACTCATTAATAACTGCTGAATAGTTAAGTTAGAAAGGAATGTTCTTTATGACTGACTAAATGCCTTTTCAATTTCTGAGCATTGCAGGGAAAAAAACAAAATGAATGAACTCACAGACAGTTTTCTAATCTGCAGTTAATTAAAAGAGACCTAGACACTTGGTGCAATGCAGTTTTTTACAGCAACGTTGTTTTACTTTTCAAATGTCTTCCATACAGGTACAGAACCACAAAATAAAGTGACCTCCTCTGAATTACTGCTTACTCGGTAAGCAGTTTCAAAAGAGGAATACAAATTCTGGCTCATTTTAGCACCTTTGAAAAGAAAGTTATTGCAAGAGTGATATCTAAATATGAATTTACAAGCACAATTCAAAATATCCACTTTTGAGAATCTGGCCAGTGTATAGAATGATGAGGTATTCATATGTGGGCTTAAAATATTTGCTAGATATCTATTGAAATGCAATAAAGACTGTGCAATAGAGAGAGTCACGATGAGAACAAAACTGAAAATATTTTTTGCAGAAAAATAGCCTTCCTTTCACACAGATACTTTCCTATTAGCTGCTGACCCTTATCCTTTAAAAATCACCTCCTGTGAGCAATGCATGTAATAAGCCTTATGCTGAAATTACCTCAGAACATGTGCAAGCATGCCAGGAAGTAAGTATATTACTGACTCTAGTATTTATATTCAATAAACAAATAATAAATACTACATTAAATTTCTAAAATTAAAAAGACTAGAAGCCATCCATGACACTGTCAATTATCTGACTCTCCCTGCAGTGTTGGAAGGATCAAGCAAAGGTTCAAATCACACTTTGCTCTGCATCAATCTCCAATTTATACATTCCCTCTAGCTCAGCCTCTTTTTCCTCTCAGAACCAGTTCTCCCCATGCTCATTATCTTTAAAAATAAAATTTGATTTATATACTTAACCCAAATGTAAGTTCATCTCAAATTGCATTTCAGACCAGGTTCCCAACATCTATTAATCTCTTTAAGAAATGTTTTCTAGTATTGCAGGAAATAGTAGGATCAAGGCGACTCAAAACATAAGTAGTGCTGTTTACCTTCTCCGACTGATTCTTTCATTCTTATCTGAGTTTATCAATGCTAAAAGCATGAATGTCTGGAATAAAGATACAAATATCAAGATACTCTACTTTCTTTCCTTCCCTTGAGTAATAATTATCTCCATACAACTATTACATATCTGCTTCAGCCAAGACAAAACACTTTGACTAAATAAATAACTAGAATTGGACAGATTCTTAGAACTGGTTTTAGAAGACCTCTAATATTTCAGCATTCAACAACTATTTTTTAAGAAGGAGCAGTGGTTGTCAAAATTTGTTAATTCATTAAGATTAAATTTTGCTATAAAAATTGTATCAGTCATGAAGGCTGACTTACTGACAAAGAGTATCTGAAAGCAAGCTGGAATTTCTCACCAAAATAGGATGGAAAAAAAGTGAGATGATACACATGAATTCTATTTTTAACCACATTGTCTCACCTTTTCTTCATCTCTTGACAAATGACCACATCCCAAAGCAAATTCTGCAAGTCCAACAAAGTAGCATCTTTCCCTGAATATTTGAAAGTATTTCCTACTTCTATTTGAAGAGTCATCACAGTAATGGAGCGATGAAACATGTAAATCACTCCTTGAAAATGCCAGTGCTGCAAACTGTCTTGCTAGTATCATGTGTTTACTACACCAGAGTTAATCATGATTTTTTTGTTTATAAAGGGTTCATTACAGAAGTCTTTTAGAGAGTATCTGCTAATCTTTAAAAATGAATAGCATAATCTCAGAGGAATGTGTCTACCTAAGGTTAGACAGAAAATGATTAATTATCATTATTAAAGACTAATTATCATCCTGAATCACCATTCTGCCATCTGTTATATAAAAAGAGAAATATGACTCATCAAAAAAAATAAGAACCTTGTGAGGAAAGTCTAAATGTGTTTTGATAGAGTACTTAGAGAGGTAACAGCAGTTATGTTGTAAACAAACTTCATTTTGAAGTAATGAGCATTTTCAAGTTTCTTCTCTAGATGTTTGTATAAGGAATGTATGAACAGAGATGGATAGATATAAAATTATGTTAGTAACATTCCGTGTTCATTTCCCCTTGCATAGGAAGCCAGAGGAAATAGAAGCATATGTTAAGCACAAAAAGCTTCACAAGAGTCTTGAAAGAAATTTCATAGGTTTGATACAAATTATTTGATAGCTTATGAGTTCTGCATTGAGTTGCAAGCACATATAAACACATTGTGTGTGGTTTTGTTTTGTATGGAGAATTATAGATATAATTTGAAATTTGGGTATCTGTGTGTATAAACATACATAATATACACAGAGTGACAGGTATTCACAATTCATTCAAAATATCCAGTTCATCCAAAACTCTTAAAAGAGGCTAGGATTTTTACGTAATTAACAATATTATCTACAGTATTTCAATCAAGCAAATTTCAAAGTTCACATTTTTATTTCCAGCAAGAATTTCAGTTGTGTCAGAAACTATCTCTTTTTTTGTGTTAGTTATTCAATCTATCTCTTACTTTTAGCATTTTAAATTTTACATCAAAATGCTGAAATTGGATAAATTTACTCCTGGATACTGTCCGTGGGTCTGGTGTGAGGAAGTGATGTCCTGCTCTCCGACAGTAATTAAGCACAGTTGAATAGAATAAGCTCCTGGACTGAGGCTTTGAATGAGAGAAAGCAGTAAGAAGCCTGCAGTGCAAAAGGAACAACAGAGTTTCTCAGGAGTGCTGAAAGACTCACCTGTTGTAAACTCCTGTTTCTCATGACAAACACTCCAAGCTGTGCCTCCAGTGGCAGCTAGCATGACCCAATAGCAGCAAACCTGTGGAGAAGACTGGTGCTAAGGACGTGGTGACGGCAAGATACATACTTCATCAGGATTTACCTCAGCTTAAATGTGTCTCGTTCATGGACTGAAAGTACATTAGCAATAAGAGTACGTGCTTCTGAAGTGCATTTTCCAATTTAATATAATTAAAGAAAAACCACCACAACTAACTAGTTTTTGTGCTTGCTAAGACTACTCTGTGAATAAACCAAAGGGCAATAAGTAGTGACACTTGGGACAGCTGCTCTAAAAATGTATTCCTGATCCAAACTAAAATGATAATGTAGAAAAAATCTTTGGAGGTAAATGAAAAGCAAATTTTGTTGGGGAAGATGAAATAAGAAGGCCCTGTGTGGAAAGTGCAGAGAATGTGAGCCAGGTTGAGATGAAAACGAACTTTGAGATGACAGACCTTGGTTGCTGAGCAACTGGTAGGCAGTGGTGCAGCTGGTGGAAGTAACTCCCTTTTCTGTCCCACAGACAAAGCAAAGGGTTTGATAAGATGCTCTGCTTTATTCCTCAAAAATGTAGTTTATCTTGCACTTGTAACTTTCCCGTGAAGTATGATGTATTTGTAATCCCATTGGTCCAAAGTTCTTTCCTCCACCCACTTTCAAGCCCCCTTGAAAAGTGGCACCGGGGAAGACGGTTCCATCTTTGCCATCTTTGCCTTCTCTGTCTTCTTTGCCATCTTTGCCTTCTTAGCTATCTTTGCCCTTTTCTCCATCTTTGCCTTCTTTGCTCTCTTTGCCATCTTTGCTTTCTTTGTCCTCCCCTTCTCCCTACTCTCTCGAACCTCTCTCGATCTCTCTCTTCCTACCCCCATTGCTTGGGGCCTGCCGCGGAGCTGTGGCTGGCATCTCCGAGCAGGGCCCCCACAATAAACCCTGTATCATAAAACCGGGCTCTAGAGATCTCTCGCCTCCGTTTGTCCCGACCATTCTGGATCAGCGCTCACTACAGGCTGCCTAACTACAAATTTTACCTTAGAAAATAAAATGTGCAGTTGGTGAAAGCTGACATGACATAGACAATTGCTGGAGAGAAGAATCCATTCTACAATAATAAAATGGCAGAACATAGACAGATTTTCAGACTTCTATATTTCATTTTTGTCTTCTACAGAAGATCCCAATCTACTTTGTAGGCAGTGTCACTTGGTAGTGGATTGTAAATTGAGCCACCTTAAGGGGAACTTGAGATAAGAAAAAGGTGGTACTATTGTCCAAGTGTTATCTCAGACCTAGGGGGAGGTTAACAAGCTGGGGGAGAAGAATCTTGTTGCTGTGTCCCTCTCGGAGTGACCACTCCGTCTGCCCTGGCTAGCCAGACACAGCTGACCTGTGGGAAACCAGAGGAGCGGCTAAGGGACTTCTCCCTTTCATGGAGAGACTTCCACGACACCGGCGGAGCAAGGAGTCAGGCTAGGCTAGAGGGCGAAGTCCAAAGCTTTATTTAGCCCCGATAGGGACTGTGAGCTTCAGGGAAGCAGCTCCAGCATAGCCCCCAAGATAGGGGTTACTGCAGCTTAAATGTAGGGGAGGTGCCAAGGGAGGAGAGAAACAATCCTCCAATGGACAATAAGAGGGGAGTGGTACAGCGTATGAGCGACATTCAGGAAGACAAATGGGAATGTCTAAGGGAGGAGTCCCTCTGTTCCTGTCCTATCACTCGAGAGCTTTCTGGAAACTAGGAGGGGTAGCTGAGTGACAGACAAGGCCCAGAGGAGGTGGGGTCAGGGAGAACTTAGGACTGACAACTGGGACAGAGCATTACAACAAGAACAGAGGGGAGAAGGGAATAGACCATAACATAATGGAGAACAAAACCAATAACACAATACAACAGAATCTATCACTGATAATGGACGTAAAGAATGCTGAACTTACAGGTCACAAGGAAAGCCATCTTGGCAGCTGTGCTGAAATCAGCTCAGTCTGGTTAAAACGTAATTCCAGCAAGAGGAGATAGTGACAACTCACAAGACACTGACTCAAGAAACCTGCCAACTGAAAAGAAAAGACTGGGCATGGGACTAATTAGCATTAGAAAAGAGGGAATCATTTAACCAGTAGAATAAAAGAACTTTGTAGCCAATGAGCATTAATTCTTTTATTTGATAAAATGTATAACTAGTGAAAACTTTTGGACAGCATCAGGACCCCTGCTGCCTACAAGCACAGGGTGAAGAAGGACCAACAGGAGGCCACAGAATCCATGGCTGGTGACTATCTTCTGCTTGATATCTCTTTCCCTCTCTCCCTTCCCACCACTTTTCTATTTCTTTCTATTTCTCTGTTGAATAACATCTGTATTTTTGATTTCAGCATATGAGCTCGTTTGCACGGCAGAGGCATCTCTCACTAATCAGATCTTAACACAAGGTTCCAAAAGGTATAAGTAAAGGATGTTAACAGAGTTCTTCAAAATAAAAGCACAGAAAAATATAGATGCCACAAGACTGTAATCATCATCACAAATGAGTAATTACAATATTTTAATTAATATTAAAATATTGTAACTTTTTAACCAGGGTGAAACTGGTCTTTGGGATCAGACAGAGAAAACACATCAGATATTCAGGATATACAAAATACCATGTGTGTAGTAAAATTTGAATGTAAAATGAAAATGTGAATTAATGAAGAGCAAGAAGATTGTGTTTAAAAAAGAAAAATAACAAAACCAAGTAGGTACACAAATGGGGAAAAAACCTCCTTCCACAAGCATCATAATTCTCCTGATGCACCTGACTGCATAAAAATAATTTAAAGAATAAATTTTTGAAATTACAATGTGGCCTCCACATTTCTCTCCCACTTCAGGTTCATCTGTAGCAGAAGATATTTAGTTCAGTCACAGATTAGGCTGTACCTTAAAATAGCAACCTCGGCTTAAATCCAGGTTAAGAAAAAAGATATAAATCATTCAAACAATTTTTTTTATTTGGGTTTAGTACAAAAGTGTTAAATCAAAGTCGGCAGTGAAACTTAGGTTACTGATAGCCAGATCGTCCCAGCGCTGTGTTTATCATTCGAAAACTGCAGCAATGTATAATAGTTTTGGGGGTGTTTTTTCTGCTTCTCAATTGCTTTAACTTATCCTAGGACTAAAAATTAAAAATCAAGCCATTTCTAGTATTGTTTGCATCCTGCTTAAAGTACAGCTGAGAATATGCTTATAGGATTGCTCTTTCAGGAGAAAAAAGAATGTCCTAAATAAAACATTCATTTTCTCTGATGTGTCAAACTGAAAGAGCAGACAGTGTTTTTCCTAGATGATTAGGATTTGCACTACTGAGAAGCTGGGCCAATATAGATGAGAGTGACCATTGGAGTGGTCTGTTCCCATAGTGTGCCTCCTCCTTTTTGCCAGAGTTTAAGACATCTCTTTCACTGAATATAGTAGAATAAGAATGTTTCATAAAGGTCAGATGAAAGACAATAATGACTGGTGTTTTGTTTTGCCTTGATTTCTTTGCTTACCAGGTTTTACTGTATGTCTTTAAAAAGGAATGGTTGGGCAGCAAAATCAAAAAAGTGCTTATTTGTCTTTCCTGGCTGCTGTAATTCAATCAGATATAAACTTCTGGAAAGAGGTAATTTTGGTTTTTTTAGCAAGCCTCTGAACTTTTCAAGGTGATTCTTCTCATGGACATATAGAAAATCAGCCAAAGGATACCATGGGGAAGCAGAGGCTGGGAAACCGCTGAAAAGAGAAGGACAGAGGTGACCAGCCAAGTGCATAAGGTAATAGGCAGAACAGTTAAGAGTACATCAGCTGATGGCACTCAGCTCTTGTCTTGTATTGTTGTAAAAGACAAAAAAAAAANAAAAGAGAAAATACTCATCCTGAAAAGACAGAGTAGAAAAAGTAGAGACTGTACACATAACTCCCTACTTTCACTCTCTTAGCCAGCCGGTCTGAGATTTTACAATTAAAAAATATCTGTTTGTCTCAGTGTTCTAAGAAAACCTAGCTTTATAAGTTTCATGTTCTGATATTTTACATATGCTCTCTTCAGAGAAAACATTCTCAAAATCCTACACAATTTCTGATGTATTTACCAACACTGATGAAAAAAAAGATGTTCAAGGAGGAAATAATGGGGAAAAAATGAATGATATTTGTAAATTAGGAAAAAATGTGATGAGAAAGGGAGACAGAACATATGGCAAGAGCAATTCTAAAGTATTTCAGATTGTCTTGTTCACATCTTCTCGAAAAACTGAGAAACCTAATTTGCTCTGAAAGGCCACATTATGTCCTCACACTCCCCAGCATACACATTAACCATGCAGTTTTAAAAAACCACTATGCCACATCATGCCATCATGTTCATCACACATTGGCTACTATACTGAGTACCTGGGGAGATGAGTGAGCATGATAAACATTACCTTTATCTGACATTTCAGAGAGTCAGTACATTAAGATCATGGTTGAAAACTGGGCAAACAGCATTTCTTTTTCAGTTCAGACAACCTCAAAAATGAAAAGGATATTTTTATTATTTTTTACTGCTCAGTTTTGCTATATAAAATAGAAGCACAAAAAGAATTTTTTTTTCACTTTGCTTACTGTTAAATGCTTACTGTTAGTAAGATACCAAGTTAGATAGTACCATAAAACTTTCCAAAGGCAAATAATTTGAAAAGGTACTCTCATGTACAAGCAATGTTATATGATCTCAGTCCTATGATTATAAACTAATTCACAGCCTGAACAATAAAGCTTCTTTATAAGTTTTCAGCCGACAAACAATTTTAGTTCCCTTTTCATTTCTCAGTCATACTCTTTTTTTTTTCCTTGTCCCTCAAAATAAACTCATAGTTAAAGGAGCCCTAAGACATTATACCTTGGTTGAGATACTTGGCTGCATTCGTTTTATGTCCTCTCATTATTTATTGCACTAGGCTACAAGTACTTGAAGCAGCAATGTCATTATCCGAAAGCTAGTCACAAAAACACTGATAATACTTCTTAGTTTGAGTTCTGAGACATAGACTCTTATTATTGACTGCTATATGCAGTTGCCTCGAGATAATGGTTATATTTCACAAGGTCCCCTTCACAACCTTTCTCTTCCTGTTTATAATAAAGCATAACTAAAGATTATTTTGGAATATTAAAAACTTCAAAGGTAACTAAGCTGTATTGAGTGAGCTATAAGAAGAATGGAAGAATTCAGGATCATCACTCTCTTTTTATTGTTTTAATCTTTTCTGCCCTATTGACACAATAAAGAGGGCTTCATAACAACTGCTATCTGAACTGCTGTGGTGCTCCAAGCTATGCATTAATCTTCAGAGCTGAAGCATTTTGAGTTGTATTTCCAAGAATGATAGTGTTGTATTAGTGAATCAATGGTTCCAGTTATGTAAACACCCTTATATAATACTCTTTATTTTTGTCTGTGACAAAGGAACATGGAAAAAATTTTATTTGTAGTTTTTGCCCTATGCTTCAAGCTTCATCATCATCTGCAAATTGAGATTAAAAAGGATAAGAAGCATCAGATATTTACAGCCTTTTTGAAGTTCTAAAACTGAAATAGCTATAGTTTTATAAATAAAAATTCATGTCATGGTTCAGTACATTTTAATAACTGTTATTTATAATAGTGCAGTATAGTATTAGACTATTAATAATTTAGATTCATTCTTTCCTGACAGGAATAGAATTGAAACTAACAACAAAATAACAAATCCCACTGCAGGCTGACAGAATAATTTATTGTAATTTTTTAAAGCAATAAATATTTACAATTACTCAGATTTCATTAGTAATTAAATATATCATGATTAAATATGGAGAATAAAAAAATGGAAGATCTTGTCAGCAGAAAAAAAACTATAAAGGAACTAATCATCAGAATCTAAGAAAGAAAAAAGGATTCTATATGAATGTCGTTCAAGAAATTATAGTAAAAAAGAATAGATGACAGAAAACTAGAGAATCACAGCAATGATGACAAAAAAATGTAGGAATGAAGATTTTGAATTAGCTCAATTTGTAGAGCATATATTTCTGTGAATTGCTTGTTCTAAAACTTGAAACTCTGTATTAACAGTGCAGGAGTCCCTGCAGTGCAGCTTTTTTTCAGGATTTCCCGAGAATCACAGATTTCTTATTACCAAGTGACAGCTATGCAACTTATATTAGCTTTGCTTAGCTTTGTGCAATTATGTTTAATTTGTTAGAATATTATCTATTATTTAGTAACTACAGATAATTGTTCTGTTGCAAGTGAGTTATCTATGACCTTAGATAAAGAAAGTGATATCTAAAAGTACATGATATTATTAGTGTTTGAAAGTACAAACATGGCATCACTCCAGAGACCCTAAGGGCTCTAAAAAGAAGTTAGCAGTAATTGCAGAAAAACAGCCTTGTGAGATGGGTTAAACGTGTTTTAGGAATAACAACAAAAAAACACTGCAGTCGGAAGACATCTCTTTTATTCCTCTACCAAATCAAGATACCAATTTTCTTGTAAGTTTGGATATACACACCAATAACTTTCCTTCATTGAGATGTGTTATCTATGTGACCATTGCAATGTCAGTATGCACCAGTTAGTGCTACTGGAAAACATTTATATTAGTGCTGTCCTTCCTGGTGCTCCCCTCCTTGAAGGTTAGCCATAAAGACAGGGCATAGCTTGCCCCTTCTTTTCAGCTCCTCTTAAAACATACAACAAATTAGGTAGGATATTGAGAGAAAGAGAGAGATGGAAGGGAGTATTGTAAATATCTTTGAAGTAATTCTCTGTATGTTCACCGATACTGTGGGTGACTGAGAAGAGAGCAACTAACAATTACCTGGAGGAGGACCCTTAGAGTTCTTAATTAAACAAACATTGAATGATAACTCCCAAAGGCAACATGATTATGGAATACTTCAGTATGTGCATAATGCTTAGTATAAGTATGAACAGAACTCCAGGTGGCCTCTGCAAATGGCAAGCGTGCAATGTTCCACAGAGAAGCCACTGTCACTGCTTAAAATGGCCAAATGAGCCCTTGAAAGAAAGGAGGTTCTCTGCCAGCAGTTTGATAGCATTCATTTGCATGTTATGATAACCAGGATGATAGCTTTTGTGAG
The DNA here is from genome assembly GCA_013397195.1 of Hylia prasina. Classification (NCBI taxonomy): domain Eukaryota; kingdom Metazoa; phylum Chordata; class Aves; order Passeriformes; family Sylviidae; genus Hylia; species Hylia prasina. The sequence continues at coordinate 114,872 of VYXD01016602.1, forward strand.
GACACTGACACCCCCTGAGGGTCTTTCAGCCTTTACACATGGACATTGAGAAACCTCCAGAAGGAGGTTTTCCAGTGTAAAAGGACAATGAGAATTTATACTCTAATGTGTAGAGAGTTGTATTCACTGAGAAATCATGAGACTCAGGAGAGGCATGGCAGTCAGAAAACTCCTCTGGTAAAGCCTTGAAAAGCCTGTTAAGGGTTGCTTTTTTCTTCTGGAAATGACACAAGGGGAATTAGCCTTAAGACCCTGTATCTGGTCTAAGCTTTCCTGTAGGAATCATAGCTACCAAAAATTCTTTTAATAGAAAAATGAGAAGATATAACATTTAAGCTTAACAAAGCCTGCACTTTTGAACTGGAAGAGCCCATTGATATCATACAGGAAAACAGATCTTTAACTGTAAGTAAAACCTATTAGACCCTTCAAAAATTTCTCCTGGGGAGTGAGAATGCTGATTAATCTTTTACCTGAGGACATAAAGCCACAATGACTGCTAAACTGGCTGTGACAGAAGAAAATTACAGGCTGCACATCTTTAGTTTTGAATTTGGAAATTCACTGAGGCTGGGAAACATGACTTATGACAGCACATGTATACAAATGCAACAATTTAATGTGGCAAGTAGATGTACTAAAATGTTTTCTACTGTCTATAAGTGTTCTTCGCTAGGGAACAGATTTAGTCTAAGTCAAATTCACCTGGTAATTTAGTCTGAGACAAACTAAGTTTTTCTCATGAGAAAGCGGTCTTGAGAACGACAAAGCCAAGGTGACGGAGAGGTGGTATTTTAAATAAAACAAAAAAAAAGAAGGCAGAACCCTTGCCTATCATAGCCATAACTCAGTCACCAGAAATTATTAAATGGGATGTTCAATGTAAATTTGACAGTTAGTCCCTTGAAAGAGGTTGGGATCAGGAATTTGATAGTGACTCTAAGGGAGGCAACAATTATGCACTTCATGCCTTCAAAATATTGTCCTAATTCCATCAGCTTTGCCTCCCAGATGATTCATGTTAAGACAGGCCTGTAGTTAGACCAGGGCCTACCTGGAAAAGAATTAGTGTGTAAAATAGAGTGTCTGTGTGGACATGGACTTGAATCAAGACTGAAGCAAATTTAAAGATTTCAAGATGTCCATCAATTGTTTGTAGTTCATGTCAGTATATACACTAAACATGACTCCTGCCCTTGGAACTGCAATTCCCAAAGATGTCTGTGGCCACAACCATGTGCTTTTTCAGGACAGTTCTCACCATTATGGACATAGCTGTGATATCTAAAGCAGCAGCATCCTACATATAATTTTCTCAACTAGGGTATTATATTATATATATTATATATAATTTTTTTTCTAGTTGTTCTTCATGGGAAAAAAATCACACATTAAGTTCTATAACATTTTTAACTAGCAGTCTTCCAGATTGCAACACATAATCCTAGATTCTGAATTATCATCTATGAATGGACACAAGGTCAAGGCTCAACAGCTAACTTATTTTGCTTTTGAATGATGTGCTTCACACTTTTAATAATTTAATCAGAAGTAGATATCATGCCATCCCTCTCCCAGTGCACAGTGGAACAGGAAACACAATAGTAAATTAATTTTTATTTCTTTCTACAGAGTAGAATGGTTTCAGTGTCTGCACTTTGGGTGAGTCTACATTTCAGATTGACAGCATGCTTTCAGCAAAATTTTCTGAATTTTTGTGACAATCTCCACCACCGGACAATGAGAGATGCACTGTAGCAGCACTGATCATAAAATAGAAAAATACTAGCTTAATACAGGTTGAATAGAAAATACCTCTTTAGAAACCAGGAAGAAAAAGCAGTATGAATAGTAAATATTTTTTAAAAATCATGGATGTACTTTGCCAAGGCTTAAGGCATTTGTTTACTGCTAGTGCATGTATATTAATGAAAGCAAAGAAATGCAGATATATTGACTCAAAACAGCAAGTAACTATAGTAGAACTACTCTTTTAATAGTTGCTGTGATGCAGTGCATTATGAAGGCAACAGCTGTTTCTGAATGACTGTTCATTAAAAGTATATGTACAAACTCCTGTTTTCACCCAATGTGTGCAATTGAGTGGAGAAGAACTGATACTTCCTCCAACAGCAAACAGCTACTTCTATCTTCCCCATAAACTTGCCCATCTCCAAGCATTCACAACTTCACGAGGAAAGTTGTAAGTTTTACAAAATATTAACTCTACCACTGGAAAACAGATGCAGCATGCTGGATTTGGGACAGATATAAAACAGTAACCTGCAATCACCACAAAATATCCAACACTTTTTGGTTGCACTGCTGGTATTGAGCAGAACTAAACTGTATATATGCTCTTAACTACTGACAATAGCTAGTGACTTTACCTAATTAAAAATACTTTCACATTTCTTCTAATTTGTATACTATTTGCATTGTTCACAAACTCATCTTGTAAATTTCTCAGAGAATTCAGAAAGTTACTAGCAATCCAAATAACAAACAAACATGAAATATTTCAACTTCAGATTTTCATGCACCAATAGACATAAAAAACCTTTCTGTCTCTTCACAACATAATGGCATACTGTGAGCAGTCCAGTGTGACCAGAAAGTGTAGACTGGGAGATCTTTTACAAAACAACTAAAGCCACTTTATCTGTCCAGGAAATTGCAGAGGCTATTTTGTGAGGTAATGATAGCAAAGGGTTAAATCACGGGAATTGTATACAATATATTCGGGGTCGGGGGAGAGAGTGGAAAGAAAGGTTGGACCTATGAAAAGAAAGTGGAAAGAAAGGTTGGGCCTGGGAAGATAACTAGGCCTTGGGAACAAACGTTTAGCTTTGTTTTACTAGATCATGTGCAACTGCACTTGCATATTCGTCATATGATAAATGATATGATTGTTAAATATAATGATTGCTGATAATTGGAAATACGAATCATGAGAAACAACATAATCAGCACCAAGAATCATGAGAAAGGATATTTTGGGGTCTGGTGAATTCATGGTTGGGTGAAATCAATGTATACGATAGAACAATTTGGGTTTCATAATTAATATATAGTTATGTAATGGAAAGGGTATAAAACATGTTCATTTCAAAGCTAATGTTGGAGTCAGATTTGGGTCTGTACCACTGATTCCCAGAGCTCTTCAATAAAAGCACCTGCATATAATCATTCTGTGATTATGTGTTTCAACGCCAACAGTAAGGCACAGGTTCAGAAGGACAAAATGAAAGAACTTGTTGTGCAGAAGTATTTATTTCTGTGTTAATTTGTTGGTTTTATTTTAGGGAAGCTATGATGAAGACTGAGAGCTCTATGACAAATAAATATATCATGGAAAAAAATTTTTGATACAGAATTTCAGAGTTGAGTCAAAATTCACTTGTTTGATTCAATATGCCAAATAAATTCAATGTAACACAAAATACTGCATTTGCTAAAATAAATACTCATTAAAATGGATATAACTGTAGATAGCTACAGTGCTTAGAGAAATAAATAGAGCTCAAACTGAAATAAATGTAGCACACTGAAAAAAAGAATGCAACTTTTACCCAACATGATAAAATGAACACTGCATCATTTAAAACTGATTGACAGGTAATGAACTATAAAATCTATATTGAAATAGAAATGACAGAGAAAGAATAGCACAAAGGCAGGTATCAATGCCATAGTCACAGAGCTGAACGATGGGAAAATTTCTGAGACGACAGCTCACTGAAATTAAACAAATTAAAAAATGATGAAAAATCTTTGTGTTCTGATTGAATTAACCAGTTGTGGAGAGACAGAACAGCACTGTAATTTACCATGACTCTTAAATGATTTCTCCTGCTTCTAGGAAACTTCCTCTACAGCTGAAAATATGGCACCAGTAAAACACAAAACACATTCCTTCATTTCCAGCCTTTCCTTGATTGTAGCAACATATCTTAACCATGCTATCAGTTTACTATCCAAATATCCATATGATAAGTGCTAAATGAAGCAAACATCAGTTTATTCTGGGCTTTCAATCCAGGACTAATTTGCTTTGCACCTCTTTTGAGTTTGTTTCAAAGCAAATCTCCCAATCTATTTGAAAAAAAAAAAAAAATCTGTTATATTGACTTGTAACATTTTTGGGGAATTCGGAATGATTTTTGGGGTTTTTTTCCCTAAAGGTTCCTGTGGTTCCTTTCCTGCACAGAACATCACCTTTCAATATTTGTAGTTTGCATTCAATGGAGTACAATCCAATGCTCGCAGCCTTTAGCTAATCTGCAGAAGATAATAATTTTGAAAATGTTTCCAATAAACACTGTGATAAGAACTCATTAAAATCATGATAAATTTTGTTACTTAAAAGTGATCTGTACTCAGCTAAAAGTCTGAGGATTACTGTTTAAAACCATTCATTTTATTTCAACTCTCTGCATTAATTCAAACAAGGAGCCACTTTTTTGTTTGTGTGGGTTTTTTTCCATTTTAGCAGGAAAAATATCAACTTGAGAAAACACCTACCTTCAGGAAAATTGAGGAAAATATTTCCAAATTGATCAGATCTTTAGAAGTGTTCTCAAAACGTCCAATCTGCACACCAGTTGATTTTTATATGAACCATTCTACATCCTAATATACTGCTTCTAGAGACACTCAATAAGCAAATAGGAATTTCCCTGCAGTCTTAGCAACAATTAAAAGAATATGAAATATTATATTCTAGCTATTTTATATTAGAGGATTTTGATTTAAAGATTTTAGTAACTTCAGACACTATTAGCCAGAAAGTTCTATTAGGTTGGATGATGTTCATAATCTTCATACTAGTTGGTCATTAAATTTTGACTTGCATTGTGTTTATTTAAAGGGTTTTCAGAATGTAATTTGTTCTTGCTTAGATATCAATAGATATCCACTGTATTTTTAGGGATGTACTATACAATTCCCATGATTTCTCTCTGTTCACAAACATGCTCAAAAATTTAACCCTTAAGTTTATCATAAATTAATAGAGAAATGTAGGTGCTCTGTATCTTCTTAGCATAGTCTAAAAGTCTCACCCAAATTGGTTCACTGGTCAACTTCTCAATTAACCAGATTATTTTTTTAAAGTATAACCCTGGTGAGTCTTTGCCTCTTATAATCTTGCTAATTTTTTTAAGTGTTTTTAATGTTCCATTCTTCAACTTCATGAAGAAGTAAATTTTAAATACCAAAGACTATGATATTCCTTCAACAGGCACTCCAGATAATATCTAAAGATAACCTATTTCCAGGCTCTTTTCCCCCTGCATGGTATGTGAGTAACATGAAAAGGGGTTAACTACCCTTCATTTTTAAGCTCCTCACCTTTATTTTTGAAATCCTGAAATTGTGAAATCATCTGGCTACAAATCATCTCTGAATCAGATGTCAAGGTATTTTCTTTATTTCCTGTATGATTTAATTTTATTTTTCATGAAACACTCAGTATTTTTGCATTTCATGTTATTCTCAGAGCATTTCCCCATTTCCATTTATCCTGCACACATTTAATGACTTTAATGTTAAGCTTATAATAATTTTCCCAAAAGTTTAAAGTTTAAACCAATCTCTACTGTGTTTAAATTATTTCAGAAAACTATTTTTAATAGCACATACTTCAAATAAGAAAAAAATACATTTTCTTTGTAATGTCTGCTTCTGTGTTAGTCATACTAATTTTTCTTTGAAGAATTTTACCATATTTCAATTCAGATTATAAAGAGGGAAGTACATTTTCTTGAAGAATAGGACATGACTCCAAGAATGCAGAAAAGGAGTAAAATCCATCTTTCTGTCACTATGCAAAGGGTTATTTTTAACTACCTATTTTTTTCTAGTCATTAATAGCCTGAAAATACATGTATCAGATAAACCACTCAATAAGGAGGAAAGAAATGGAACAGATCACTTAAAAAAAGGTATAGTGAAATGTGTTCGTTGCTCTAGTGCCCTGAGAAGAATTTAGTTTGAATTTGTTTTACTACACTGTTGTATTGGAATACTAAACACAGGACTGTAGGCAATTTTAAAAAGAACTGAATAATGCACCAGGAAAAATTGCAGCTCTATATTGACAGATCTCCATCTTCAAAACACTCCTCAGAATAATAAATAATAGGATCTTCAGCTGCTAAAATATCCAGATAGAGACATTCCATCAATTACTGAAGAAATAAAATGGTTTGTGTCACCATGTGAAATGTAAATCCCTGAAGTTTCTATGTAACAAAAACTTCAGTTAGATTCAGGTCTAAGAATACTGTCAAGAAATGTCAAAATCTGGAATAGCTAAAATATTCCTTCAGTGATGCAATGTATTATGGCAGTCTGTGCAATGTTTTTTTCCAGAAGTTGGTTTTGTCAAGGACAAAATTAAAAATATGCCTGGTTAGAATAGGAAATTTATAACACAATATTCAAGGAAAACTTAAATATTTAAAATACTTCTAAAGGAAAAATAAAGATATTAAAGAATATACATAGCCACGCAGCTAAACTACATTTTGGTTTTTTACTTTCCAATATTCAAGTTGAAATTCATGCTAAAGGAGTCACTATAAGAATAGTACACTACCTAAACATTAAGTTATAAGTTTCATAAAAAGAAAGTCAAATTGGGACAAAGGTGATACCAAAAATATCTAAGAAAGACATTTTGCACAAACTAAATTTGAGCTATATTTCTATGACATGGAACTGAACTAGACATGCTACATGGAAATTTGGTGGTTTTTTTTTTTTTTAGCTTTTGAAAAAGAAAAGGAACTAAACTGAGTCTTATTTATTCATCCAACTTTAACAAAGAAACTCAAGATACAGTGTTAAGGTGGGACCTAAAATGCCAATTATTTGAGCTTTTCAATCAGCAGCTGACAAAGATTTTGTAGGTAGGTAGGTAGGTAGGTAGGTAGGTAGGTAGGTAGGTAGGTAGGTAGGTAGGTAGGTAGGAAGGTAGGAAGGTAGGAAGGTAGGAAGGTAGGAAGGAAGGAAGGANAAGGAAGGAAGGAAGGAAGGAAGGAAGGAAGGAAGGAAGGAAGGAAGGAAGGAAGGAAGATGAACTTCAGACTTTAATATAGGGGTAATGGAATGGTAAAAAGAAGCCCTGATTTCCCATTGTTACAGCATCAGTCATTAACTGATAGAAAATTACCTAAACAGAATCACATAGAGAGTATGAGATGCAGCAGATGTAGAGAAATAATTCTTTATATATATTCTTGATTTTACATGATTTATAAATAATGGTCTCTGGGATTAATATTTTCTCACTGTTAATGGCTTTCGGGCACACTCCTCTGGATTGTCATTAATTGTCAAGGAATGCTGACCCCAAAGGTCATTCTTATGAAAGTGCTGCATAATGCATATAACAGTTATGTAAATGCTGAGTATCACTGCAATAAATATTCAAATGAGGTGCTTACAGAATGCTTATAGGTTATTCTTGAGCAAATGCTTTGGCTGGGTGTGAAAAGTGGGCAAAGGGAGGGTGTGTGAACACTTACACTCAATGGCAACCAAGCATAAATGTTTTTATTCTCTAAATAGAAATGAATCTGGGATTAAGGTTTAGTACTAGCAAAGATAAGGGATGCTAAGGCTGCAGAATAAACCCCAGTTTGGAGCTCTGCCCTTTATGGTATTTGGCTGTAGTCAGAGAAATTTTGCATTACACTGCAAAATGGATAGAATCCACTGCCAAATATTCTCAATGTGTCACAGAGGCTCATGTTCAGAACCCGAGCATTTTGTCTTGCTCATCCTCCTTAGATGTGAATGGCTGGTTCAGACACCTCCCTTAGGAGCATAACCATTATTGTCTCTAGTGAAAGCTATGCATCACCAAAGAATATTCCTGAATTTTAAACACCGAGCCTCCTTGAGTTTGCCAGTCAGATATATTGATAGAGGAGGAAGTTTGCCCTCATGAATTTAGACACCAGGTTGCTATCAAGTGTGTCTACTCTGAATTCAGAGCTCTGGTATTCTGTACTGTGGATAGACATAACAATCACTAGTTATAGTGAGCAGCTGTCATTGTTTTTGAAATTATGATTCACAGTGTGGACTTTTTGCGTAACAATAGCCACTAAAAATAAAGAACACACGTAGGAAATCAGTGTTCATGGACCATTTCCTTCTTAAATATGAGAGGAATTCAACTTGCTTTACCCTCTTCCCAACTGTCTTACCTTATGGATTATAACATAGACAGGACTACAATCACTATCCACAATTCTTATGGAAGTAGGAATCCTACTTCCTGCAGAGGCAAAACCTCCAAGAACAAGTCCCCAGAAGTCAAATACTTAGCCAACTCTTCAAGTCTTTAGGTAGAGCATTATTCATGGAAAGGAATATTTGTTTATCTGATCCACAGCCCAGGTTCTGTTTTGGCTTCTATGTTGGATCACACACTAAACAAACAAACAAACAAATAAACAAACAAAAACACACACACAAAAAAACCCACCAACCTTGGAAAGATCTCCCTGTCTCAAAACCTACATTATTTAGTTTTCTGTGAAGAAAAACACTGTCTCTCTCTAAGATGTTTGGTGTCTGCTCACTATTTTTCTGAAATGCAATGAAGTTTGAGCAAAAGTAATACTAACTTCTTACAATGATGTATTTCAGTGAAACATTAGACAGCACTGAACACCACAATTGGGTAACTGCACAGGATAATTAGAAAACAACTGAAAATCCCATCCTTCAGGATTAGAGTGAAAATATCTGTCACTAAATTACTTTGATATAGGCACCACAAACCTGTTTCGTATGTCAAAAAGCCCACTTTTATTATGACTTCCCTTATTAAATTGCTAAAAGCAAAAGTGACAGTAGACACCACAGTTAACAGAGCAACCTCTAGTCTGTGGTATTGTATAGTCACAGCTAAATTGGAACAGAAATGCTAAAGGATAAGAGTATTGTGTGTATATATAGCTATATATATATATGTATTGTATATATATCAATAATGGTGCATTGAACTGATAATAAGAATTGACAAATTTACAAAAGGTATTGACTACTTATAAGTAGTGTGTCATTAGTGATTGTACTTCATTTTGTAGTTGAAAACTGATCTGGCTTATTAGACCTCTAAATCTTCCCAGTGATCTTTGATTTCATAACTGATATTTATATATGTTGCTAGTCCACAAAGGCTTACATAAGAAATTATGCATATGAAAGCAGAATAGAAATAAAATTTAGAGATACTTACTGTGTGGTGGCCATCACAAAAGATGCTGCATTTACAAAAGAAGAAAATTACCAGAAAGTAACTCAGAGGTGGCAAGTATAATTAAAATCTTTGTTTGAAATGCCTCTAAGAATGTATCTGACATGAATGATTACTATTAGACATTGTACTTTCAAAATAAATGATAGAGAATAATGGGTGATTTTGATTACCATTAAGACAGATTGTTGTTGCTGTTGTTTTATATATCTTCTAAACAGAATTAATTTTGTGTCATGTTTTCAGATAAAAATCTAAACTGGCAGATGTATACTCTACCTCTTGAGCTTTGACAGGAAGTAGGAACTCTCTTAGTCCAAGGCTAATGTCTGGGATATATTTGAATGTTTTGGACTAGAACACACAGACCACATATCAAACTGTCTGTAAGTAAACATAAAAAAGATGTAATTAACCAGTATATGGTATTTAATACATAGCGCAGACATACATTCTCACACCAAATAAATATATATATACATATATATTTTATATATATACTACAAATTCAAAACTAGAGATTTTTTCCAGTTTTGAGTCTTTTTCCCTGCATTTCATAAAGTTATGTAGGGCTATTTAGTACCTACCATAAGCTGTAGAATACCACAGGAAGTCTGAGCCTTTCTGGGGAGCAATAATTTTCCTCCATCAGGCCCTCAGTGTAGCTATCCTACTGAAAAAAAACTAGTTAGTCTGAGTGTAGGAGATCTAGAGAGGGAAACAGAAAAAAAAAGCTGTTAAGAAATGCAGCACATAAAGGGAATTAGGATTTTTGAAGAGGAAAAATGTTTGCTTCACAACATTAATTGTTTTTGTATATTTAGGAAATGCTGTGTTCCAGGACATATTTGTGAAAATAATGATTGTCACATATGCAGTTGTCTGTTATGCTTTTTTATTTGTGCTGCTAGTGGACATTATTAATTCTTTACAGCATAATTTTATGAGACTGAATAAAATATACTGTTAGAGGATTGGCATAAAATCAATGTGCAAAGGTGATCCCAGTCTGAGGTTGCCTTTTTTATTTTTAATTGAGTATAAAACCTGAAAAGAAAGTTGGTTAATAGAAGGTTCTTTTCCATAAATAAAAGCATGGGTTTCTGAAAAGGAACATAAATAGCAGAATTCAGAAAAGAAGGTATTTCTCTTACAAAGAAATTATGTGTGCTACACACAACTTCACAACTGCCCATAGTTATAGGAAGAGATGCTGAGTTAAAAACTACCTATTTAGCCATAGCTTAAAAAATGTTCTTTTTCCAAAGCAGAACTCTTTGAGGAAAATATGATATTGCTTCCTCCACATGAAATCTTTAACTTTTAATATTCTTAGCTTCCTGTAGACATTGCCATCACTTTTTAAATATTTTAAATATTTAAAATATTTTAAATATTTAAAATATTTTACCTAATCTACTTTCTTTTCATTTTCATTTGGAAAAATATATTTGAATTATGTAAATCATTATCTATCTGTCAAGATGAAATGTCATAAAGAACACTTAGAAATAATGTATATGCATAAAAATATACAAGTATCTGTCCTGTAGAACTGCACAACTAAGCAAAACCTATTTTATCCCCTAGTCCTGCTTGTAGGATATTAAATTTCAGTCAGAACTAGAAGGATTATTTTCACTGTTTTTTTCTTCTTCAAGAACATTATAAGAAGACATGGGATTTTATGGTGGAAGATTTGAAATTTTGTATTAGTTGGTATTTAAGAAAATATGAAAAATTCAATTCCTATATTTTGAGAGCCAAAAAGCCATTATTGATTTCAGAAACAATAGCAACATTAGTGAACACAATAAATAACCTAGATGACTAGCTTTTTTATTCAGTCTCTGAAAATGCAATTTCAAGTTTGGTATGAATTTTTAAACCTTTTAAAGAAATATTCTGTTACAGAAACACTGAAACATAGTAGTGGTATTTAGGAGACAGCAATAGCATTGTTCCAATGTCCATTTAGCTCCTTATCACAGAGCTAAATCCTTGTAACACATAAACCAAGTTATACATCAATGTGAAAAATTTCATTTTTATATTTTAGGAATAAGAATTTTGCTCACACAGATTTACTTTTCCAGAGGGTCTACATATGAATCGCAGGCTTGGTTTGGCTTTCAATTTCTTAGTCTTGTTTTGTTCCGCAAATTGCATAAATCCACTAAATTCTACAATATCTGCAATAACCTTATCTGAGCTTATATCTTGATTTCTTATATGAAAAGAAAACCAGAGACACAAGTGATAACTAACTCCTCCAACAAGGTGTTTTCAAATTACAGAAAATATTATTGTTCTCTTAGAATTTTTGACTTGGAATATTATAGGTATTTTAGCACAAATCTAAGAAAAAAAGGTAGTTTTTATTAACAAGTACTCTTTCAAAAAAAACCATTACTTTTTCATTGACTGATGAGAAATTATAGAAGATACTTTACGTGCATGCACATATATTTAGATACACATAGTCTTTCATTTATGCTTTGCTTTATAAAATAGTTGTCACAAAATAATTACCTAACTTTCAGGTAATTTCTAGTTATAAAAGATTCAGATGGAAGGAGTTTTGTGTAACTCAAAACCTGGCAAGTCTAACTACAGCATGGCTTAGCTCTGTACCAAATATTACCTAAATGCTAATATTTACTGTACCGATCTGACTTCCTTGCCCTCATAAAAGCATTCCATTCTTCTAGCTGTAGGTCTACCAGACTAGTCATCTTTCTAGTAAAGTTAAAAGCATTATTTACTTTACTTTCAACCATGCAGAATTGGGCAGAGTGCATCTTGTCATTTTTTTTCTTTTACTATCAAACCTTACCAATAGAGCCTTAGTCTGTGCTCAGTGCTATCACCATTGTATTTGACAGAAATGTATAACACATTCTATTATGTGAACAGTTAGAAATGCACTGAACTATGTAAATGAGTCTCACTGCAAGAATTTTTATAACACATTTAAATTTAATGGGCACATTCTGAATCTAAAATTCTACATTAATATACATTTCATGAAATGATTTACAAAAATGCAAATCAATCCACTTCCATAAAGTGATTATGGCATTTTCTAATCTATCTTTACCAAAAAAACCTATCTTCCTATTCACTTTTCACTGTAGTTTAAATCACACATTGATACTTAACAGTAAAGATGGAAGAAGCTGGGAGGCTTCATTTTGTCTTCTAAAGGTTAACAAGCAATCTTCAGAAAGACTTCTGATATTTCTTCTGAAAGAAATATATGGAAATAAAGATCTTTCATTTAAAAATATCATGTACCTAGGAAAAAAACAACAATCTTCTGCCTGAAACAGAAGGCTTTTTCAACCGGGTAGAAAAAAAAATGTCCTAAATGCTTTGTAAGATTTCATTATCTTCTACTCCATGATTGTGCTATTCTCTTCCCTAGTAAGATAACCTAACATACACAATTTTATGAGTTTAAAAATTGTTTTCTCGTTTTAAAATTTTGATCATATGGTCTCCAAGAAAAAATAAATTTTTGTTTTTGAATATTTTAGGGTATCTGTAGAAGAAATTCTGCATCTCTAAGAACAATCTCCTCAATGTCAAGATTTTTCTGTTGTTTAAATGCTCCCAGATTTCATATGAAAGAAGTAGTACAAATCTAACATCAATATTTCTTTGTGTGTCCAAAATCAAAACTAGTTGCATTTTTTAAAAAATACTTAGGCTAGAACTTCCTCACAATACATAAATTTGGTAATGACATTTTTATGGCAACTAACAGACCTAATTAAAGATTGCAGAAGTAGTAAGCTATACATTTTTTCTGACCTTTCTTTTCAGTGAAATGAAAATTTTCACAGATTTTTGAAATTGCATGACAGTGTCTATTAAGCCAGAATCAGAAACAAAATGTCCCCTGAAGATGGACCATTGTCAAGTACAGGTTTCTTTTTCTTTTTTATTTTTGCTTTTTTGGGGGTGGGTTGGTTGGTTGGCTGGTCTGGTTTTCCTTATTTTCTCACAAAGTAAAAAAAGCCTTGGCACAAATAGGAATATCCAGTCATCCATAAATAAAGCACCAACAGGCTAATAATGATTTAATTTGGATCTCTCCCTAGCCAACAACAGAGCCCCAGGAACAAAGTGCCAGACAGATGCTCATTCAGTTGGTGGGATGAGGGAGACAATCCGAGAATAAAAGTAAGAAAGGTCTTATATTGAGATAAAGACAGTTTAAGAGGTAAAGCAAAAGCAAAATATGCAATCAAGGCAAAACAAGGAATCACTAACTACTTCCCATGGGCAAGCAGGCATTCATCCATCTCCAGGAAAGCAGGGCCCCCGCACTTGAAGAGGTTACTTGGGAAGACAAATGCTGTCACTAATAATGTCCCCCTTTCCTTCTTCTTCCCCCAGTTTAATGTGCGGAATATGAAGCCCTTATGGCCATATGGTCCCTTTGGTCAGTGGGGCCAGCTGTGTCCCCTCCCAGCTCCTTGTGCACCCCCAGCCCCTCGCTGGTGGAGTGGTGTGAGAGGCAGAAAAGGCCTTGATGCTGTGTGAGCACTGCTCAGCAACAACTAAAACAACCATATCCACCAAAAATCCAAACCACAATCCTATATTAGCTACTATGAAAACTAACTCTTCATCAGCCAAAATCATCACATTGTCATAGATTTCAAAATCTATCCACAGTAAATGCTGAGAAGAAAGCTGAGCCTTGATTACTAAGTTAATTTGCTTTGCCAAAGTGAAATAACCCAAACTTTAATTGGATCAAACAATATCTATATTGATCTTGGTTGAGCTTCACAAAATAAAATGGGGAAATAAATATTTTTATTTAAATATTTTTGAATTAAAATAAGATTATAAGCTCAATATGATGTGTTTAATTGTTATGAATGTAAATCTTTAACATTGTCAAAAATCAATAAACTTTATTCATTATTTTATAATTATTGTGTAGTCTGCTTAAATATATAGACAGCATGAATAAAACACACAGCACATCAATAGTAATATCTCATTACTAAAACCAACCTAGTACTATTTTGTTTGAAGTATAAGGTTGTCTGCAAAAGCACAGCCCGGTTGATTTATCTCTGGAACTGTAAATGATGCTTCACAAAGCAAGAATCACTCCATGAAAAAAGCAGTAACAGCATTCCTCCCTTTCCTTCTGACAAATTTTCTGCAGCACCATGATTTTAACTGTATCACTAGAAACGATGTTTCACTGTCCTTAAAATTCACCTCTCACAAGAAAAATAATTTAGGAGACAATAAGACTGATGTTCTGTTTATCTAAAAAATCTTGTAATTTTTTGTGAAGATAGATTACTAAATCCACAAGTGAATAAAATATTTCAACTAGAGAAAAAGTCTTGAATTGCCATCAGAAAAACAGTGCATTCTTTTTAAAACACTTTTGCTTTTTCTTTATTTGATTTTGAGGATTGAATCAGATCAAGTGACAAATAGTACTGCAAGAAAAATGGACAAGTTTTGAGAGTAGGTCTTGATTAAAAGTTAATGATGTCAGATGTTAGAGAAACTAGCAGACTTGAAGGTTTAGGGATTGTATAAATTTATGCAGATGTAGAGGAATCAAGTTACTGATTGAATCAAGGGGCAGGTGGGAAGAAGGGAAGATCCCTACATTCATGTTAATCTTGAAGAGGACTTAAAACCAAGCTCTTTGGGACAAAATGGAACAGAGCAGTTCTGAGCTTATAAATCATTGTCTTATAAATGCAAAATTTTATTATAAAGCCTTGTCTTTCATGCAGAAATAATCCATTTCTGTTTCTTAACATGAGACAGTATTTTTTTTTCTATTGGATTAGATTTCTTCCAGTCTGGCATTTTGAATCCATTTAAAAAAAGATAAAAAAGCACTAATAGCACTACTAAAAAAGGAGAAGATCCTTGCAGCTAGAGTTGGAATTGCACTGGAGAATGAAAGTAGGAAGCAGCTCAGAGTGATTCAGATGGTGTTACAAGTGATATTAACTAAGCTAGTTAAAATGATGTGAATTTAAGAATAAGTAGCTGTCACTATAGGACGTGAAATGAACGACATGCACGCAGTCAAGTTGTCAGGGCAAAAGAGAGCAAGATTTATTTTTCTACTTCAGTTTATATAGATTCTTGACAATGACCATGGATTGGAGGATGAGGTTGCCACCTCTCCAACCACACTGGTCAAACTAGAAGTCCATCAATTGTCCCTCCCCAAGAGAGGAATGATAAACAAGAAGGAAGAAGGACAGTTACAATAACATCACTTTGTTGACATGAAAATCTGTGAGAAACTCCACTACAAAAATGCAAACAACACAAGGCTGAAAAAGATCAGGGTGATAAGTAGCTTCTTCCTGTGGTTGTAAAATGTATTGGAATTAATTTCATATTTTTAATTACTGACTTGAAGGAAAAAGCACTGAGCATTGGATCAACCTCCAGTTAAACAGTGGTTTTGAACTAGTCCACCTCCCAGTTCACACTTAATCATCTTGTCTGTGAGAATGCTAAAGGAGAGATCATGTCTAGATAAGCAACATCCACTACCCTCCTCTCATCCCACAAGTTTCTCTCTCACTGGAGAAAGTTCCACTACTTAAGCAAGTCCATACCAACTACTCCAAACAAGTACTTGTCCTTCATGTAATTGGAAATGGTTTCTAGGATTTGTGGCTCTATGGTCTTCCAGGGATCAATGAGACTGACCTGCCTGTAGTTCCCCAGACACTCTTACTACTCCTTCTTGAAGGCAGAACTTCAGCTTTCTTCCATTATTGAAGAACCTCACCCATTTGCCCATAACCTGTCAGAGACAACCAAGACCAGCCTCACAATGGCATCAGTTGACCCCCTCAGCACTCAGGGCCATAATGTGTCCTGTGA
Source organism: Hylia prasina (assembly GCA_013397195.1). NCBI lineage: Eukaryota > Metazoa > Chordata > Aves > Passeriformes > Sylviidae > Hylia > Hylia prasina. The sequence continues at coordinate 131,049 of VYXD01016602.1, forward strand.
ATTTATGTGTATCTGGTTTATGTTTTCTAACCTGACACTTTTCCAACAAGGGGAAGTCTTCCTTGCTCCAAACTCTCAGCATCCAGGGATTGTTTAAAGCGGTCCTGATTAGTAAAGACAGAGGCAAAGAACGCTTTGAGTACCACAGTCTTCTCTGTGTCCTTTGTCACTCTTGCCTTCCCCATTCAGCATCAGGGCCACATTTGCCCTTCTTTTTGCTGTTTAAGTACTTGTGGGGTCCTTTCTTGTTCCATCAGTGTTCCTTGACAGATTGACTGAAATGAGAATTTTAACATTGACTGGTTTTAGACCTCAGTCAGTATCTGTGAGTGCATGAAAAAGAGGGATAGCTAGATCAGACAGTTTTGGTAAAATCTTGGTGCAGAACACATGCAAGGATGATGGAACAAGACTACCACGTAAGGAATGCAACACAGAACCCTGTAACTTTTTTACAGACTGATATCATCAATATATTAGGTGCATATAATAACTCTTTATTTTCAAAATTCAGTATTCTCCCAAAAGTGCTGGTAACAGTAATAAATATTTTACTGCATGACTCATGCTGTCTGGAACAAATTTTAAGGAATTATATCTAACTGTTGCAATTCAAGCATTAAAGTTGTGATTTTAGATAATAGAATTGCATTTTAACAAAGGAAAAAAAGGTCTATAAGAGAAGTGAATGTTTATTATTACAAAGATAGTGGCATGATAAGGATATTGTATCATCAAATATTTTTTAATAATAAAAATATATAGAAAATATATTTTAGTAGTGCTGAACCACATACTTTTGAAAACCCATACTTGATGCACTACACAGTAACAAATGTCTTACTATTGCCACTACAATAAAAAGGACCAACAAATATCTGCATTAAATACATAGAAGGTCTACTTGTTAAACAAAATACCAATTTTTAGGGCATAACTGAACTACACAATAATATTTCAAGAATATCAAATATTCAATATGTTTAAAACTTTTTTGTTTTGTTTTCAGCATGAAAACTCAAACCATTAAACCCGATTGTTTCCGCATTTGTTTCATTCAGCTAATGAGCCAAAAAAAAATCAATTAGTTGCACAGCCTTGTTTTGATGGTACTTTTCTTACTTGACTAGTCTCAGGGAGAATAAACAGCATAATGATCCAGAGTATTCTACTATCAAAGCCAAATAAAGGTTCTCAAACTAAATACATTAACACATACAGAGAACCCTTACTTCAGACTGATATCTTCTGAAGGTAGTTATTTATGTGTATATGACTGTGGATCAACTGCAATTAATTTTCTTTTCATCACTTCTATCTACAAGTGAACTTTAAAATGTTCAGACATAAATCAAACTATATTCCATCTCCAGCTTAGAGAAATAACAAGGATTGTACTTCCAGCACTTCAGTCAAGTATCCATACAATTTATTTGTTGTACTGAAGAAAAATAGAGGCATAGAAGTGAGATTTGAAGTATTTTATCATTTAGATCTAAAAGACTTTTCTCAGGTTGGAAGTGTAGCTTCAGATTTCTGCAAGACATACTTGAGAATTAGTCAGCTGTCACCCGAGTAAAAGCGTTTCTCTAATGTATCATGGTTTGCTCTTTACTTTGTGATTTGGTGTTAATCCTGTTGTTGTGAAGGAGTTTGGAGCAGAGTACACACACAAAGACACATACAAAGGCACACTCTTTGAGTCCTAATTTACTTAGCCTATAAATAATTTAACACTAATTTACTTAATAGCAAAAGATAGCACTTTTGATTTTACTAATGAGTCTGCAGTAATGTGTTTGATAGCAAATTAAAAACAAGGAAGTTTTTTTTTATCTACAGAAGGTGACATAGATCTTGCTACAACTAAATAGCAACATTGCTTTTACAATCATTAGTAAAGTTAAGGAGCAGGAAACAGACTTATTACATTAGAGTTTACCAACAACGAGGCAGGTTATTTGTATATTGTTCGAATTAATATTCACATGAAATAATTGTAGAACAAATTTTGTATTTTAAAGAACCATAAAGAAAATCACAGACCTCTTGTTAAGTTTAGCCATGAACTGTGTAACCATTTTTCTCAAGAACAAGACACGAGTAACTGCTTTGGCCTTAACAGAGGATAACAATAACTGAAGATACTTTTTACTCCCTCCTAGAGTACAATCTTAAATCAAACCAGTGTATTTTTCTCCATATTGATAAACAGAGCCCAGAATCACTGTAAAAATGTACTGAATATGAAATGCATGTAAACAGCTACTCCATTAGTGAAACAGGTCAAAGGCAGAAACATTTTTGTCTCTGCCTAAGCTGTTCAAACACCATGCCCACTCATCATTAGCATATCAGTTTCTGATATCTTAAGGTCCTGACTCTGTTTCTATGCAGCTGAGCTCAATGCTTGGTGAAGAAAATCAAACTCTAAGGTTTTTCATAGGTATTTAGAACTAATTTTACCCATTTGACAATTTTAAAGCAATATATACACCAAACACCATACTCATAGATGAGGGAGATCAGTAAATAAGCATCTTTTCTGTGTTGTTCTATTAAAAAAAGAATCAACAACCCCCTAAGCCTAAAATTACATTTACTAACAAACTTCTGATTTCCTGAGAAAGAAAAAGCTCTTGAAACCACATGTGTATGGATATATATAGATATAGACATACATGCAAACTGACATAAATTGTTTTAGCAGTACAGTATGATTGCTAAGGTCTCCAAAAGAGTACCTGTTGGTATTTTTTAGGGAAAAAAATGATGCTCTGCTCTGCTCTGTGAGGAACATCCTGTTTGTGGCCTGTTTCATGCACATACTAATTTCTATTAAAAATGAAATATTATTTTTTGCAGTTCTTACAAATATTTACATCCAATTTCACTCAGTAAGAGAATTTTCCTTCTTTTTATTTTTCTTCTCCTTTTTACTTTTCCTCCAGTCTAATGCAGAAATCTTGACATAACAATGTCTTTTTGGTAACTTGACTAAAAAGATTGATAACATACTCATTGCCGCATTTCTTCAGATCCTGCAGAACTTTGAGTATATACCATCACCAAAATTAGAGACCTCTTGCTGATTCATTCTTGAAATTGCATAGTAAACATCAGTAACATCAGTAAAGTGTATAAAAACAACATAGTCTTTAATTCTTTCTCTTGAAAAATGCACATGGTGGCTGTTAGCTCCACACCATAACTTCTTTTCATAATTGACACACAGATTTTAAGTACTTTGGATTATTTAACAAAATATGTCAAAAAAGAGGACTGTTGCCATCTTGCATTTTCAGTAATCCTGAAATATTGGCATCCTAGACTTCAGGACACAGGGAGTTTGTTCTCAAGACTCAGGTTTTTAAAGTATTGATAAAAACCATATTTTGAGCTTCAACACAGAACATTTATCAAATCGTCATGCCATACTTAATTTTTCCTAGCAGAAATCTTTAACACAATTAAAATTAAAAATAAGCCAATAAAGAGAAATAAAAGCTCAAATTCATGTTTGTCTCCCAGCTGATATTTTTGCCTTGTGATCTACATTTTGCAAACATAGGTTTGTTAAACTTGCCAAGTGATGGATGAATTACTCAACATCTTTAACACGCATATGGCCAAAGAGATGAAAAATGAAGAAGCAAGAGCATTTGATTTCAAAACATGAATATTTACAACAATCACTATTTGAATGTAATGAATTTTAATTTAGAGCTTCCTACACGTAGCACAATATATTATCCTTTACCCAAGCTTGTCATTGTTTTTTAAAAATTATCTTTTTAATCAGTTTAAAAAGTCTGGAAAAAGCTAAGATGAATGATATTATCACTCAAATTTCTTTATTTAATTTCTTTTCTTTAAATTTGGTAAATGTTCTTGTTGTTAGCATTTTAAAATTTTAATTAATATATACCCATTTAGTTATATCAGTTGCACTGTTTAAAGGATCCTTATTTGTGTACATTAAAAGGTTACCATTGAGGATAAAACTGTCAGCGCATAATCACATTGTTGCTATAATAGAACTATTCTCTATCTTACATTTCAACACAGTTATGAAAAATGTTGCCAGATAACCCAAATTAATGCCTTCATTTATTTTGCCTCCTTTTAAACAAAACACAGATTACATCAAGCAAATAATTGAAATGTTTGAGGAGCTTACAAGCAGATACAGCAGGTGAAGATCGAGAAAAGTTACAAAGCTTTTTTCTATCCTGTCGCTTGGAGTTACTCACTGGACTTAGTCATCACCACATTACATTCAAAATAACTTCAGAAGCAGCCCATATTTTTCATTGCAAAGCAGAAAAACAGAAAAGGGTTTCCAAGTTTGTTGGGTTTTGTAATGCTGAAAGTGTGGCAGAAGGAGACACAAGAACTGATTTACAAATATGCCGTCAAGACTGGCAAAGACATTTAGGCTGCTGCCTGCTTTGTGCTGTTAGCCATGTGCAGGCTGGAGGTGGCACTTGTTCCCCCCTCCTTGCCTCAGCCTCCTGTCCCTGCAGAGGTGCATTTTCAGTTTTAATGCTCCCTTTCTCTCCTGGCATTGCTCAGCCTGCTTTCCTCACCATCACAAAAGAGGCCCCTCTCACACCACAGCTGTGCTGACCCATCACAGCACCCATTACATCCTTGACTTTGCCTCTGTTATGGGACAGCTGTGTCTCTCACTTGAGGTTCCTCAACCACATTGGCAAATCAATTAATCTGAAGATACTTTTGCGTACAATGGTTAAATACTACCAAACATACAATTAGTAACTGGCTGGTAATTTCAGGTCAATGATTTCATTATTATTGTTATTCACACATTCAAGGTAACTGATCATGTGAAGACAATCAACTACTCCCTCAGGTAATAGATCAAATTCAGAAAAAGGGAAGATGCTGCCATATTGAAACAGTTTGCATTTCAGCACTGTCACTGTTGTGTTTTAGAAACCCTGATATATAGGAGATTTGAAAAAAGATTCACAGCATTGTATGAGTGTGTGATGTAGGAAAAGGGAAATGAAAATAATTCTTTTTGTTAAATATTTCTGCTTGGTAAATCTTAAAAGGATTTGCAGCAAACTTATGTGGTCTTTGCAAGACAGATTGGTTTTTTAAGGTTTCTTTTACCACAGAGCTTTGAAAGCCTGGGACCTCTCCAAGATTTATTTGTGCAGTCTATCAGAGTCTACATGTCCCTACCATCTGTCCTTCAATTTATTCAAAAGTTACCATGGTGGATTAACCTTGTATGGCTGTCAAGTGCCCACCAAGCTGTCTTGTATACCTCCTCAATAGGAAGAGAGATTAAAAATCTTCATGTGGGTCAAGATAAAGAAATTTGATGGGGAAAAGAGAGGGGTGAGGTAAGCAAAGGAAAGCAAAGCAAAATAAAAGGACATGTATTCTCTACTTCCTATCAGGCAGCAATGTCCAGCCAGTTCCTAGGAAGCAGGCTGTCAGTATGCACAGTGTTTACTTTGGAAGACAGAGAGAATATTCCCTTTGCATATCCAGTTTAGCACATACAGTTGTGGTACCAAGAGGACTTGTGTTTCAGTAGGAACAACTTCTCAAGTGGCTTTAACTCCCTCATTATGTGGCATAACACTAGCATTATGTGCTAGTATTTCTTTTGTGTTGTGGTAGTGGGCTTCAAAATATTCCTGCCTGATACTGAAGGAATTGAAAACACATCCTGTGTACCTATTCCTTTGACAAAATTCCCTAGTGCCCTGAAGTCCCTTTTGATTTTCCTACGGCTTTTTCTTTCAATCTCATCGCTACCAACTTGGATTACTAACAGAGCATGATAGAGGGTCATACCAGATCAGAGAGTTTCCTAGTAAAGTCCCATACCCAGGCTTCAGGGAAGCAGCAAACTTTCCTGTGGATGTGTCCTGTCAGTATGTTGTGCCCTTCAGAAGGGAGTTGCCTACAATGATTATCCTTCTTTTCTGCTTTGTAGAACTAGTTGCAACACATAGTGTTGGCTGACTCACCCTGGGCAATCTACAAAATGGTCTTTCTCCTACCTTATCATTTTCCTGGTTCCAGTTTCCAGAGCCTCATATCTTTTCCATGGGGCAGCCAGTGTGGGAAAGGAGACCAAGAGGGGATTTGTCTACTACCCTAAGCAGGGACCTGCCTCCACTCTTCCCTGTCTCTTGAGTCCCTTCCTTCCTATGAGGGAGAGCATAGGGGATCTTCTGCTTCCTGAGGTAGCAGCTTCTAGGGCTGTTATGCTGCCTCAGGGTTGGTACAGAGCAGCTCCAGTAGTCAATCCCCCTTATATGCCCTCGTACTCCTTACCCTTTCCATCTCCTCTTGAAGTTGTACCACCAGGCTGAGTAGAACATCAGCCTGCTCACACCCCTCACAGGTATTGTCCCTGCTGCCTTTTGATATTGGTTATATATATAAGAAATATTATATATGTAAGAAATAATTGTGTAGTGAAGAATATACAAGAACAAACAAGAACCAGCTCTTTAAGCCATTTTAGAACATCAGAAGTCAAAACTCCCACGGGCTTCTGTGGGAGCAGACAGCACAGTGACTGGTCTTCCTGAGAACAGTGTTGTTCCACAAGGGGAACCTGACCTTCTGAACTGACCTTCTCAGTCTAGGAGAAGTGTCTCTGAGACGTGGCATTAGGAACCATGAACAGCAAAAATCATCACCTTTGGCAGGAGCCAGCTGCTCTCTTATGGATTAAAAGCCTGGTGCTAGAGAGGCTCAAAAGCACTATTTAGAAACATTTCTTGAAATCTTTATGTATTTTAAACCAAGTAAGCCAAACTTTGTCTTCTTTGTATTGCCCATAGATAGGATAGGAAAAATTTAGATAAAAATAAGCAGCACAGATCAGGAATCATTTGGTCTAACTGAAAGAAGCAAGCAGGTTATGTATTTCATGAACATATACATTTAACATGTACATGGCTGACTAATGACTTAATTCAGACTGTTGGATTTATGTCGCACTCATTTCTTTTCCTTGGGGAAATACTCAGTAAATGTAACCCATTATTTATGGAAAACAATGAAATTGTTTATAGTAAAAGCCAAAGTATTACTATTTTGGTTGATTGTTTGGAAATATTCTTGTTTAGAAATTCAAATAGCATTAATACATGGGTGACATTTGTAAATAGTCACTGATAAACATTGATAATAATCATTAGCATTATAATGGAACAAAAAGAATGGTGACTTTTCAGCATTTTGTGGAAGAGTAGCATTTTATTTACGCCTCCAAAGGACCTTTGAAGCTGCAAATCATGCAATTTAGCCAGAAAGCAAAGGACATGATTTGTTTTTATTTCTTAGCAAGACATTTCCTGCTCATTAGCAATATAGCGCTGAATTATTCTTAGATCATTCTTTCTGTTTACTGAAAGAGATATAAAGGTTATGTCTAACAGATTCTTTCTTAAAATGAAGACAGTAATTTAGTGGTACATAGGGATAGAAGTAGAAAAGACAAATAATTAGAGCTAGAGACATTGAAACCTGACCTGGTGAGGCCTGTTTACTTCAAAGAAACTGAGTATCACTAGAGTAAGGGAGGGAAAAGAAGATGGCAGTCTGCCAAGGTGAGTTTCTTCTGGGTGAGAGTATGTATTCCAAACTAGAAAAAATCTTGTCATTTAAGCAAATTTGACAATGTATTTTTTCATTTTTTGATGTATACTTGGTGTATATTTGACAATATAATCAGGTTAAAAACATATCGCTCAATAAGGTATTCATGCGTCATTATAGGGGCCATAGCCAGTCTCAGATTATTAAAAAAATTTTCTGGTTCATAAGTTCAAAAACTGATATAAAATATTTCTATATTTTGGAAAGCAGCTTGAACTGTGTTTCTTTTGAAAGTATTTGAAAGGGAAATGTTGTGCCTCAAATTTTTTTAAATTTTTTTTTCTAACACAGGTTTCTAGGTCTGTTAGACTTTTTGAGAGTAAATTTATGTCTAAAAATATATTGGTGGGGAATGCTGCTTTAGTGAGACTGCTACCATCCACAACTCCTTCAAAAGCAGAAAGGAAGTCCCAACCCAGAGAGTTCTTCCTCTCCCTTCTCAGCAGACCATGAAATGTGAGGAGCTGAACAGGATCAACATCTACAAAAAGAAGTCTTATTTTTTGTAATAAATATTAATATTATTAAACAATTAAATAATATTTATTCTTACTATCACGAGATTTTAAGAAAATTTAATTAGTGTGTTTGACTAGGTTAAGGCAACAGAAGGTGCAAAGCCAAAAACTTAAAATAAGATTAAAAATATTTTTCTCAAATGTAAAGAAATAAATTAAACTGTTATTTTGCCTTTAGGAGATTTCCCTGGAAAATGTGGACAATTTCTACCAATTTTGTTACATTTTTATTTTGGTCCACTGCACTTTTGATTTCATTCTATACAGAAATAGAATAAGAAGGAAGAATCTTGTTATGTTCCTAGAAAATTTTTCATTTTTACTACTTTTTTCATATTTTTCCCTGTTTTTTTACATGGTATTAAAATCAATCCTAAAATGCCCATGACATTACAAAACAATGTATCAAAACTTTCAAAGTTACAATTTTACACTTGTATTAACTGAAATATCAAGGAGAGTTTACCAGCTAGTCAGTTTTTCTTCCTAATTCTGTTACACATATAGTCATCAAATCATACTATAGGATTTACTGCTCAAGATGCATATTTCACTTATCAACTAGAACACTTTCGTGTGTTGCTTATTTTAGTATTTGAGAACTTGTGTATTTTACCAATTCAGTTACACATTTCACCAATCTAATTGAATATTGCATGGATCCACCTGCATGTGAAAATCCAGGTAGATGTAGAGCTTATTAGCTTGTAATAATATTTTAAGGTCTTGGTGGTGTTTTTGGGGTTTTTTTTTTGTTTGTTTGTTTTGGTTTTTTGGTGTTTTGTTTTTTGTTGGGTTTTTTTTTGCTTCAAGTTTTATTTGCATACAAAATACTCTAGGTTTGGACAGTCTGTCTCATCCCAGCTGCTGCAGAAATTATTCCTAGGGTATTCAAGTTTTAGCATTATAACACAGAATCATAGAATGGCTGGCACGGGAAGGGACCTTAAAAATCACATCATTCCAACACTTTCACTTGAACACTTCCAGGGATGGGACATCCAAAACTTCTTTAGGAAACCTATTCCACAAACCTCACAGCAGAGAACTTCTACCTAATAATGAATCTAAATCTATGCCCTATTAGTTTGAAGCCATGCTCCCTTGTCCTCACTACATGGTTTTGTAAATAGTCTCCATCTTCCCTCTAGGGTCTCCTCAGGTACTGGAAGGCCACAATTAGGTCACCATGAAGCCTTCACTTTTCCAGGCTGAACAAGCCATATTTTTCTTGGCCTTTCCTCATAGGAGGGTTGCTCCTTTCCTTAGTATATCTCTCTGGCAGTGTGAAGCAGTCAACACTGTACTGTCAAACCACTGGTGCCCATGATAATTAGTATAAAGGCATCTCAGGGAAACATTTTCTAATTTTGTATGAAAGCAGTCTAGCCAATCTGAGCCTAAAATACCAAATAACAGACCAATAACTGACAGGATGAAGAACAGAAGAAGTTCTGATACTTGTAAAGGAAGAAAGGAAGCAGACAGGGACTGAGGCATCCGCACAAATTCCCTCAAATAGGATCTCAAACATTTTGCTTAGGAAGTTTATGCACAGAAAACACTTAGAGATTGCTGAAATGAGAAAGGCAGACAGAAAGGTCAACCACATATTCCCCATCAAGCACATAAACTGGAAGGAATTGAAAAGTTTTGAAAAGGCCAAAATAATGACACTGCCTGTTGGCTCCTCCTATGAAGGACAGAACATCGAGAGTCATTATGGAAGCTTTATTGTATGTACTACTGTCCAACCAAAGCTGGAAGGAGACAGGCAAATACAGGTCAAAGAGAAAGCTGAGGAGAGGGAAGGAACCTCTGTCCAACAAAGGATAAAGAGAACTTCTCGCAGGAAAGAGCAAGAAGGGACTGGAGTACAAGAGGCCAAGGTGACAGTTTGATATAGATACTGAGGCACAGCTAGGAACAAAAAGAAATACCAGTGCTAGGTATGTTTCTAGAAGATACTAGGTGGTAAATCTCGAAGGCTATGAGTACAGGCATACAGGAGAAATGTGTTGGAAAGTTCAGAATGATTTTTCTGGGTAAATACTTGGGAGTTTGAATTCTAAATATTTGTGGTCACATGCAGAAAGAAGGGTCAATGAAACCCTTGCAGGTGAATCGATGTTGTACAGCACTAATCATGGTAGATTTTACAGAAATTACATTTTTTATGCTGTATATTAGTTCATAGTCCTTGAATTATACATCTGGCATCCTGCTTGCCTACAGAATATTCCAGGAGGTTGATTTACCATACTTTTGTAAATATATGGAAATGGCTGCATCTTATTTCTACTAGTGCTGAACTGCTAAACTATGTTTGTTATTTCTGAATAACAGACAGTTATCACACTTTCACTTACACACGCGTATATATTTATATTTTTGTTAAAATAAATGCACAGGGACTTTTGGTTTTAGTTCAGCTTATCCCTCATTTCTTGACAGTATTTCTGTGTTTTCATACCGCCTTGGTCTGAGTTCAATAGTACATTGCCAGTGTCCATTACAAAAGGAATATTTTTGTAAAGTTTGTTATTCAGCACAAAAAAATCCCATGAGTAACAGTAAGATAAATTATAATTTTTTCCTTATAACACTGAAATGAGTGCTGAGCAAGTTACTTAAAACTCTACATGAATAAAGTATTGGAAACAGGCCCTAAGGGAAAGCTAAGGTTTAATGGTTATACTTATAACAGCGATACATTTCCTGACACACAACATTCAAAAGAATAGATTTCATAAGGAGTGTTTCTAAAGTGCTGGATTAGTTGAAGCTAAGCAGAAATTGGTATATTTTTATGACCCTTACCATTTCTTATGGGAACAAATCTTACCTTGGAGCTAAGTATTAATCTATCCTCATAGTAATCATCAAACCTGTAAGTGAAAAGGAAAGTGAATGAAGACTTAAAAAGACCCATCCTTAGTTTCTCTCAACTCTAACTATAATCAAATAACATCCTGAAAATTTAATAAATAAATATTATGAAACTAATTATTTTTCAAATTGTACTTTGGTGACAAGGATCGTGACAGCAATAGGCATATTGGAAACTAAGGAAACATAATTTATTTAAAATTTTGCTATTGGGTTTTTATAAAGAATTCTTCCCTTCAAAAGGACTATTTAGTAATTGCCCAAAGGTTTTTATTTACCATAGGGCTTCCGTTACTCTTGACTTTGTATTTATGCATGTCACACATGTAAATGTACCTCTACTTTTATAATTTAATCTTTAAATCCTGTTATATAAAGATCTCTCCCTCATACTTTTTTCCTGCTACTGTAAGGAAAAACAATAAAAAAGATCAAGATTTTTTCATAAAAATTGTGATTTCATATAATGTGTGATTTCATAACAACTTTTTATGTATAAACTTATCAGCATTTAGCTAGTCCAAGTTAATGGAAAAAAATTGCTGAGTACAGAAATGGAAAGAAAATCTTAAGAATATGTTTGAATTGCAAAAATTCTTTCTAAAATCTAATCTTAAAGTTTTTCTAAAAATACAGGTTTATAATGACTAAATTAAAGAAGTAAAAAATGTTTGCTGCTTTAAGTATCAGGAGAACTTATTTAGTAGTCATTTTATACTTCTGACAAAAAAAAATAAAACTCATCATTTCACTTTTTAATTATGATCTTGAAGTTTCAAGTCATGGAGTCATATAATATCCTGAATAGGAAGGGAGCCATCAAGATCATCGAGTCCAACTCCTGGCTTGCACAGGACACCCAAAAAATCACACCACGTGCCTGAGAGGGTTGCCAAATGCTTCTTGAACTCTATCAGTGTTGGTGCTCTGACTACTTCCTTGGGGAGCCTGTGCTAATGCCCAACCATCCTCTGGGTGAAAAAAAATTTAATGATATTTAACATAAACTGCCTGTGACTCATCTTCATATTATTCTTGGGATTATTATCCTCTCTTAAAAGTTAAATTATCATTCAAATGTGAATTATTTTAACAGAACCACCACAGGTATAAGTGAAAACTGAGATTACAATTTGAGAAGCTCAATCAGGAGACAATTTTAATTGCCACTGTACAAGAAAGATATATTTCCTATTTACTTTTCATTTATGAGCAAAGTAAGTAAGTGAAGGACTGTTATTAAAGACTATTCCAAAATTTGATATTGTCTATGTCTCTGCAAGAAATGCTAGAATCAAAGAACTCACATATTTTGACTTGAAAAAAGCTACTAAATGTGTCCCACTGTTTCATCTATTTTGACTGCATGTAGTATACTAATCCATTTTGTTTACAGATGAAAATAATTAGCATCTATATTACACCTTCCAAACCCCAATGTTAGCAGTCTGCTTGTAAATAACCCTTTATTTTCTGTTTCTATCAGAACCAAGTTCCTAAAAATTTTTGTAGATCAAGAAGACACAATATTTAGGCATCACCTCGAAATATCATAAGTATTTTTCTTGTTATTACTGAGGAGGCACCAGTGAAGGCCTTTTACAGATATTGCACAGCAGCACCACAAACTATCCCTTGCATCTTTTCTGAAACTGAGTCTATGATAGGAAGAAGTCGAAAATGCGTTGTCGACTTCAGTACCCTTACAATTCCTTTGGACCACTAAGGTAGGCCCATTTTGACCATTTCAGACCATTAAAGGTTGAAAAACACACTGTACAAAGGAAGTCCAAGAGAAGCAAGCCAAAGTTGTCACAGTATGTCCCAACTGCTATGGAAAGCAAGCCAACTTCCAGGTTTAGCATGGACCATCGTAATTTTGCTCCAGATTTAACTCCCCTTCCTCTCTTTCTGCAACATGTTTTCTTCAAGATGCTGCTAGTAATATCTCCCCACATATTACTCAAATATTCCAATATTAGCAACAAAAACACATTATGAAGAACCATCAGGAAGATTTCTTGAGCCATCACTGAAAGAGAGAATCAACCTTATCCTGTGATATGTTACATGAGTCTTCAGTGTCAGCTTCATTCTGTGAGAAACAGCAAACAGATTCTTCCTTCTCACCTGAGCTGTTCTGCAGCACAGCTCAGATGAACCCTCTGTTGGGAATAACATGATAATTCAATTGTGAAGCAGAGTAGGTGCTCTCTCATTTATAAATACCACCTCACTTATGCACCAAAATAATTTCATGTTCTGGAAATATATGTCTGATATTGAAGGACAAGCAAAAGCGAATTGATAAATGTCAGCACAATTGTTTTATTTCAGTGTTTTAAGTTAGTTTCATAATAAATACAAAGTGAACACTGCAAGATGTTTGGAGGTTAAGATTTATCAAATGTGAAGGAAAATGAAATGCAATTCTTTCTCCTTTTTATTTCCTGTGGTCTAGAGCATGGATTCTAATAAAAATTTGGTTATAAATATATCTGTCAATGGATTGCAACACTGAACTATAAAAAAATTCTTTAATTTTTCCCAGACTAAATTCTATTTTATGTCTCAGTAAATCTGAGAGTTCAACATTTGCTGCTGTTTATTCTCCTTCCTTCCGATATCATTATTCCATTTTCATATTCTTGATCCTTTTTTTTGAAGGTACTCTAGCACTCATCAGTCCTTTTATTGATCTGATCCAAACCATCAGGATAGGAAGAAAATAGCCATTGTCAGGTTCCTTTTTGATCACTTTAGCAAGCTCTTTCAGTGCAATATCATAATCCCCCCAGAATAAGAAAAGGAGTCACGATCAGAAAAGAGAGAGTAAGGAAAAAAATTTTGATATATCAATAATCTGACAGATTAAAAATGGGATGTAATTTTAGCCTGAATCTTTTATTCAAAGTTGTTTTGCACTCTGTGAAACAATTATATTACCATTATTTCCATGGAAATAATCACCATATAATCCTGGTGCTTTGAGTACTTACTGGTCCTCACTTTCTACCTCCTTTCTGATTTTCCATGTAAATTTGCAGGTCTTGTCACTCATTCTCCTCCTTCCAATACTGTCAAAGTGCTCACATATTCTCTCTTTAGATATACATCATGTTCATTCATCTGTCTGGTTGTCTGACTCCTGGACTCTGCATCACTGATGAGCCAGAGCCTCACAGTAGCCACACATCAGGTTCCAAGCACAGCTCTGCTAAGCACAGTTTTCCAGATGACTGCAGCCACATTAAGATGGAAAGTTTTAATACCATGCATTGTCTCAAGCTTTGTTTGAACATTAGCAGCAGTCTTCCAACAAATTGCCAATAGCCAGAGTCATCCCTCAGCAAAGAGTGCTCCTAGGTTATCAACAATAGTGACTAAAATCACAAGCCTCTTGGAAAACTTAAAGACATACAATGTCTGCTACAACATAACTTAGAATGACTCACAATTAGTAAAGTACTAATGATTGAAGACAATGGTGGAATTATTAATTATTAATGTGGCAGTTTTGCCTCAGCAACTCATGATGACACACCTCTAGCCAAGGTAAGAAATATAAGTAGAAGTTAATACTGTTCATTTAAAAGAAAGAATCAACATTAAATCATCATTACAAATTGATTTATATAAGATTCATTCAGGAAAATTGCAGAGAACAATACCAAATACAAAATCAAAGTTTTATATTACCATGTTATTTTTTTTTCTCTTCCTTGGTGATATGACACTGACTAAGAAAATACTTTCAGAACAGTATTACTACCTTAGGCAGTTTAACCATGAACTAATTTTCAAGCAAGCTCCTGACTCAGGACTGAAAATGAGCCAAGAACTTAAGAAAAACAATCTAAAGCTAGAAAATGTTAAGTATCTAGACCAACCTCCCTGTTGCTGAATATGAAATGCTGAAAGTTTGTGAGAAAGGAAAAAAAAAATAATATCTGGCTTCAGAAATGTGCATCATTAAAAAAAAGGTCATGAAATAAATTAAATAGGTTGTGTTCCATATAGCATAAGGAAGCATCATCATTATTAGCCACAAGAAAGAGCCAGGAAATTTACACCAGAATTTTTGTTTTTAACAATAATTTTAGATAGAGGTCTTCCAGAAAGTCACCCAGAGGCTTTGAATTAAATGGAACAGTTTGTCAGCACACTGAAATAGACAAAAACTGCACTACTTAGTGCAAAAAACCACAAAACCAATCTGAAAATTGAAATAGTATTCAGCTTCAGGTAAAAAAAAATGTTGTGTCCACAGGAAAAAAAAGTTAAAAAATGTAAACTGTAAATGTAAAACGAACATTAGGGCAGATAACTTTGGTAATTGAAAACAAATGAAAACAGTCTAGTCTAGTTTTAGCAGAAGTTATACAAATCTATCTAAGCAAATTAGCAAACTTGTTGATATACCTTTGGTGTCTTCATTTTGCTGCCTTCTGTTGTATCTGGTTCTTCCCTCTGCTTCTGAGATATGACATATTGCTTTGAAACACACCAATTTATTTAAAACTTCCTGAATATTTCATTGAACTCTTCTGTAAAAGCACATATCCTTAAAAAAAAGTTACTGTTATGCCAAGATGATTTTCTGCCTTTTCTTTTAGGCATCCTCAGTGTTCTTAGCTTGCATGATTGTAATTCCTTAAGTCTTAGTATACTTCTAGTATTCTCTTAGGCCAGGAGATCAAACATCCTAACGGCCTCGTAGTAGGAGGCTGGAAAACCCTATGCTATCTTGAGAAACCAAGGTCCTCTCTAGAACATATCCTGTAAACTAGAGATTTGGCCCATCCAGGGGGGAATTCCACAGATGGGGGAATATCACGCCATTCATCCAGGTCTCCCATTGGGGCATCCTTGTTAGATATGCTAATTTGTAAGGTCTATAAACTGTATAGGTGACTTATCATGTGTGTGCATTTTGGTGCATCCCACCTCAGCGAAGTCATGCACCAATAACGATCCTTATTAAAATACTGAGGTAAAAAAACCTTATCCCTTTACCATGTCTGACTCTCAATTTTTAAGACCAGGAAAATGCACCAATTGCAACTCTTTATATACCTCCTATAAGTTTTCTCCATATTTGTATACTCAGCCGTATAAAAGTTGTGGTAGGAATTCTATGGGGAACTGCATTATTCTCAGCCAGCAGAAGGAACTTGTTTAAGGGTTGACATTTTAGATAGAGTCATTGTGGTACCTACAACTCTTACAAGGGATTTCCTGTCCTTTCATGCAGGGTAGGTTACAGAGAATGTCTGTATAAACAAAGCCTGGAGGATTCCAAAGAGATAGAGGACCACCAGATACTCTATAAGAGAAAAAAGGGTTCAGAGAATATCCTGATCACTGTAACTTGGGTAATACTAGAAAGCTACTGGAATATGTTCTTACTGTCTGATGCTTTCCATTTTTCAGGATTTCAGTTATTCTCTCAGAAAGAATATTAGTTTGGTTGACATGTTGCAGATAAATCCACGGCACCTCTTTTAATAATCTCATTAAGTTTTAGCATCATATGGATTATTCATTGCTTAAAATTATCTTGAAAAGTCACTAACACAGGCAATTAGGAGTAAAGGGTTAATGTTCTTGGAATAATGATTAGTATACTTAGAAAAAAAATGTACTAAAGTAGTTCTGTTGGAGACATGGAGATACTGAACAGATTCCAGGAAATGATCACTAAATTATTAAGACGTTAAAGCATCTCTCCTATGAGGAAAGTTTGTCTGGAACTGTTCAGGTTAGAGCAGAGAAGGCTTTGGGAAATCCTATCAATGCATAAAAGAATGGAAGGAAGATGAACTGAGGACTGCCAGGTGTTGCCTCGTGACAGAACAAGGGACATAAACTGGAACACAGTGCCCTGTGTTAGAGTTCATCTGAGTTAGTTTTCTTCTTAGTAGCTGTTAACAGTGCTGTGTTTTGAATTTAGTATGAGAATTATCTTGATATCACACTAATGTTTTAGTTTTTGCTAAGCTGTGCTTACTCTGTGTTAAAGACTTTTCAGCTTCTCACCTGTCCCACCAGCCAGTAGACCAGGGAGCAGAGGAAGCTGCTGGGAGGAGACACAGCTGTAACAGCTGAACCCAACTGACCAAAAAGATATTCCATACCAAATGACATCATACTCCTTGTATAAACTAGGTAAAAGTTGCCCATAGAGCTGCTAGTCAGGGACTGGCTGGGTACCAGCCAGCAGGTGGTGAACGAATACATTGTGCATCATTTGTTTTTTATATTCTAATTCTTTTATCACTGTTATCTTTTTCTTTTCTGTCCTACTAAACTGTATTTATGTCACCCCATGAATTTTGATTTTTTTTTTTCCCTTCCAATTCTCTCCCCCATCTGACTGCATGGAGGAGTGAACAAGCAGATGTGTGGTGTTCTAACTGCCTGCCAGGTTAAATCACAACACAAAGAGATTCCACCTGAATGTCAGGAAACGCTTTTTTTTCACTGTGAAGGTGACTGAGCACTGGCACAGGTTGCACAGAGAGAGTAGGAGCTCTTTCTCCTTGTTTCAAAAACCATCCAGACACAGTTCTGGGCAACTTCTGGGTGACCAAGGAGAGGAAGTTGGACCAGATGACCTCCTTAGTCCCTTCTAAACTCATGAATTCTGTTATTCTGTAATTCTGTCTTTCTGTGTTATTATCAACTAAACATATATTAAACCTTATTTAGCATGTTTAACTAGTTCTTGTTGTAACCAAAGCATTAATTCACCAAAGCATAAATTGTTTAGATCAACACAAAATACACCAATATTCTTGTATATCCTAATTGCCACGGTCCTCCAGCATTCCAATTCACAATTCAGTCTTCTGCTGTTAGCTATTTATTTTCTTTTATATGCAAAGCTCATGCTGGATTTCTATCAATGAGAAAACTTCTCCAAAGTATTCTTGAAAGCTATTGCACATAATACAGTCCTTCAGCACACAACCTTCAGAAAAACAGATTGGTTCTTCTACTGCATTTGCTATTACCAATTAAATTAAATTAATCAGCCTTAAATGGAAATTAAAATTTGTAATTTGAACTGAAATTATATGAATGGATAAGTTTATTACAACATGACACTTGAACCATTTCACAGTTTGGGAAACTGAAGTGCCTCTGGATTTGAAGGATTTGGTTGGGATCACAAGAGACCACTGACAAGTACAGAACAAAGAACTAGTAGATTAACTTTCAGATGTGCCCTGTCTTTATTCAAAGACTGGCCATTACTTAGATTTTACTTTAATCTTACTTTACTCCTCTTTTATCACTTGTAAGTCAATGAAATACTAAAAACTATCAGTAACCTGATGATGAAGAGCAGCTGCACTGGAAGGAAATCTTTGTTTTTCCATAAGACAACTGAATAATGTCATTCTTGGAATTACCAGAACTAGGAATCACAGAATAGTTGAAGTTGAAGACCTCTGTGGTTCTCCATCTTCACTTGTCAAGCAGGGACACCTAGAGACAGTTGCTTAGGACTGTGTCCAGATGACTTTTGGGTATTTTCAAGGAGACAAACTTCACAACCTCTTTTGGTAACCTGTTCAAGTGCTTAGTCACCCTCAGAGCAAATGAGGGTGACCAAGTGAACAATTTTCTTAAACTCTAGCTTTCACAGAATGAATGTTTCCTGGATATTTATGGTATTTCAAATTACTTCAAGAAATGTTCCCATTTTTGTCACTCATAATTTCTGTGTTCTTTATATTTTCACCCTTTTCTGCTAATAGCCAACATAGTTTTCCACTAGCTAACCTCCCTCTCAAGGATTTCACCTATCTCACACCCTAACAATTCTAAGAGAAGTTTATTTGGATTTCTAAATCTTAAAGGCGCTATTTTCAACTGTCTATCACTCTGTTACATTTCTGACAGAGGCAAGCCTTGTAATTTCAGATGGAAAAGGGATGTAGTTCATATTAAAAAAATGTTCAACGGAATTTGTAAAACCAACGACGATTATATGGCTGTGAATCAATCATTTGTACAGTCTAAAAAGCAGAGATTGCCAGAAGAGCAATGCTCAGAACTATAAAACAAAAGTCTTGCTTTCTTACGTTTCTTTTTTTTTTAAGAAATAATCAGCTCGAGAACATATCAGAGCAATTCACTGGTAAAAAGGGAAGGGAGAGACTTACCAAATAATTGATAGCTGATTAAAAGAAACAAAATTGGAACAATTGGAACAAAATTGGGTTTTTTGGCTTTTTGTTTGGTTTTCTGTGGGTTTTTTGTTTGTTTTATTTTGAAAGAATTTTTTATTATTATTGAGCTAGATTTCTAGGTCATTGGATGATTTCTCTGTACAACACAGAAAAAATTATTTTTTTTTCTTTTTTTTTTTTTTGACAGAAATATAGCAGCCCTGACTATTGACAAAGATGGTCTCTCAGGCAGCCAAGATCAATTGAATTTGTTTCATGACTGGCTGTTCCAGTCATGAAAGCAACTGTTTTTCATTATATTTAGAATAAAAGAAAACCCAAAATAACAAGTATCAAGGATTAGCATTTTTAATTCCGGCCACTAAATCAATTGAATGTGATTTGCATTTCAAATCCTCACCAGTTGTCATGAAAGATACTATGGTGTTTCTGTTTGTTTTTTTAGTTTGTTTTGGCAAGTAAGAAATACTTAGTTCCCCTCCTTTGGTTGAATTCCAGTTTAGCAATTAATTACATTCTGTCCATTTAAATGATCTTAGAAATTTCATGAGGAAAAGCTCCTCCTCCCTTCTTTCCTAAATGTAACATATTGCTGGTTCCTACTGTTGAAATACCAAACTCATTATATGTCAATTCCATGAGTAAACAGAATGAGTTCTAAATGGAACAGTTTTACAGGAAGAGCTTAGGGATTGCTCTGAAAGACAGTGTTCTAGACATACAGCATGAAAATGTTATCATTAGAAAATAAAAAAGCTTTACTTTCAAAAACATCTTGTTAGATATGTTCAGACTGTCTTCTAAAATATGTTTTCTTATTTATTAAAAGGTTAAAAAAAAAGCTTAAAGTATGCTAAAATGTAAAATAAATTCTGATTTCTGACTTTTCTGACTTTCCTGTTTTCTCTGCCATGACTCAGGTTAACAAAGATGAAGGTGAACATAAACTTACCCAATTGCTCTGGTTCCAGGAAGTGTTTTCAGGATTTTTTCTTATAATTTATAAGAAAGAAATCCTTGACTGGCACTAATCTGAGTATAAAAAAAGCCTGGTGAAGGAGATTGAAGCGAACATCAAAGCAGATCATTGGTACAGTTATATTTTCCTCTCTAAGAGATCTGGCCGTCAAGAATCTCGTTCCTCTACTCTGTTCTGTGTCCCAAACTGAGATGAGCCATCTTCTAGATGTAAAAGATGAAACATCTAAGGTACAACATATTCGCAATATCGATCAACAAATTAAATCCTTCTCATCAATGAGAGAAACAGGTCTCAAGACTACAGAACTGGTTATGCCTTATTTGGAGTTCCACTTCTGGTCTCCACAGTACAACGGAGACATGGACAAAATGAGAGAATCCAGCAAAGGACCATCAATGTGATTCAAAGACTAGGGCATCTCCATAAGAGGCTTAAAGAGCTGGTACCGTTCAGTATGGGGAAGAGCAAGCTCAGGGATCTCATCAATGCTTACAAATATCTGGAGAGAGGGTGTACAGAGGACACAGACAAGTTCTTTTCAGTGTGTCCATTGTCAGGAGAAGATGACATGGGCATGAAATGACACATGGAAGAGTCTCTCTAAAAATCAGGAAAAGTGTTTTACACTGGCAGATGTTGCCCAGAGCAGTTGTGGAGCCTCCATCCATGGAGATATTAAAAAGCCATATAGATACTCTTCTGGACAATCAGCTCTGGCCTTGCTTTTGGCATCCATTCCTGCTTAGATGTCTTGCAATCTCAGTTATTCTGTGATTATTTGGATGTTTTCACTATAAATAATATATTCTGATAAATCTGAAATACAACATATGGGTTAATACAATGGAAATTATCTTTCCAGTTTTTCTGAACAATTTATTAATTGTGATAAAAAGTATAAACTAAACCCCTGCAATTTTGCTGTTTTTCTATTGTGTAGTATTCACATTACTATTTAACAACACTAAAACACTTTTGAATGTCCTTTGTTAATTATAGACAGAAGAACTCCTCTTATACATATTCCTTTTGACTCTTTAAATTTCTTTCGACGCCGCTCTTTCATCCTTTTCTTTCCCTTTCTGTTAGTCTGTTATCACTCACATTTTTTTCACTGCAAATTGTTTAAGGTTATTTTTTTCCTTTATGTTCTCAAGTACTTTTCAGAAAGAGAGAAAGAACTGAATTAGATGTTTGTTCTTCTAAAATACAACTGGGGTTTTTTTAGAAAGTGGAAACCTAGCTCTTTTAGATAATCCTAAATGCTTTTTAGACATCAACTTTAATTGTTTCTTGGCCCTTGCTCAGCTGACTAATGCATATAAATAAATTAAAGAGTGGAATTATAATATTTCATTTACTTCATTTCTTTTTCTAAGTGACAGTGAAACAGTTCACTACATATATATATTTATAGATAGATATAGACAGATATAGATACAGTTTTCTAGCATACACTGTATCATCCAAAGGATTTTTTTATCTTCATTTCTTTGCTGAATACTTCCATATATACACATTTCACCTAAGAACACCTTACTATTCAATTTTCTTCCCTCTATTATACTTTCGCAAAGCAATCATATGATAGTTTCTCATCCAATGTAATTGAACTGTAAATATAGATGCTCTGCAAAGCATTCTCTGTTTCATATACATTCCTCTTGTTCAACTGGTGTTTCCATTCTTCCTACCTATTTTCCACACTATTTCCCCAGGGTTCTGCTCAACTGATTTTTTATCACATACATTTTGCTTGGTCTCTGTTTTCCTACCAAGATAGGAGTCAAACAATCCATTCCTGTGCTGAGCAGGGAATATAATGCAAAACAGAGTCCACAAGGGAAGATCCTGATGGGTGAGTTCCTACTGCTGCCTGAACTAATAGAGAAGAAGAATGTGTTCAGACAAGCAGAGAAGATAAAATGCAGCTGACTTGTTCAAGGATGAAGTAGCACCAAATGACTGCATCAACTGAAACAGAACAGAATTGAAGCTGCTGGGAATGAGACAGTGGATGGCAAAGGAACAGAAGCTGATGAGATTTGAACACAATATATCCCAAGACAGAATCAAGAGGGTTTTCTTTTAGAGTCCCTTATAAGAGCCACAGTGACCATTTAAAAAGAACTACTAAAAACTCATTCTTCATTTTCAATGCATAATGCAGAGTTGCTATACCTTTAAAACGATGAAGTAGACTGTGCATCCTGACTGCTGCACATTTTGCTAAATATTATCAACATCATATTTTGTGAAACATTACCATGATCACTTTCAAATACTTGATAAAATCTGTCCAATTTAAATAAAGAATGACTGTCGGCCACTTTGGGCAACTCATTAAAATTTGGAGTGTCGTTAATGTGCTACACCTTAAAAAGTACTAAAATAGAAATGAGATGAAATTTTCAACAACATAACCTTACAGTGAACATTCATTTCTGAAAGCATGTGAAAGCTCTGTCCCTTGTGTTAGGTGGCTGAATGTCAAACTAGAAGGGTGCTTAGTCATTTCTGTATGGTGCTGCAGTGCAGCAGCCCCAATTCACTGCCACCTTAGTACAGTGGCATAGTTTTTCATTTGGAATCGGTTGAGAGTTTGGAAAATCTTATTGACAGCATCCATAACTGGTATCTAAACTGGTAGACTCCCTTGTAAAGTAGCTAAAGCATCCCTGTACAAGCTGTAATTCTTTTTCCTTCATAGAGAGATCAACTGCAGCCATGAAATATATTTAACATAACAACTCAATGTAAATTGTGCCAAGTAATCGTAAGAGTAACATGAGTAAAGGAAGTGGCAATAGCTAAGACAACTGAGCAGCAAGAAATACAGAGGTACAGTAAAACTGTGGACAAATGACAAGAGTAAATGTATCCTGGTTGCAAAATAGTTGTACTTGGTAAGAATATTGTATTCTAATTATTATAAACTAATATTCATATGTATACACCTGACTTCCTATTGAATCTAAACTTTCAACCTTTCAACCTAATTTCTCCTTAGAAAATTTATTGCCTATTTGTTTTCTTGAAACATCAAATGACAGAAAATTCAGATCTAAGTTTTTTTTGCCACTTCCATAATCATTGTACTGCATACATGATTTGTCTTATGCACCACTGGGATAGTACTACTATAATTTTCTGCATTTTTCATTCAAGATTTCCCACAAATTTCTGTTAAACTTGCCTTTTCTGAAACATGCAGTTATTTCATGCTTCCTGAACACCCCTTCAACAGTTTATAAAGAAAACGAGGGTCAATAGTTTAAAAATTATCCATGTTTCTGTTTAATTTTGATTTGGAGGGAAAATATAAGTATGCATGGGATCTATCTTTAGCTTGCCATTTACTTCAGTGTGGCTGGTAATTCAGTAAAAGACATAGATAACTGGAGGTTTTGTTGCCCAGCTACTGAATCTTTTTCACTTGACAGAGTGATTAAGTCTCAAAATCTTCTCTAGTGTGGCAGAAATTGTTTTATACTTCAGCTGGCTCATTTGAGTTTTGAGAAAGAGAAAGCAAAAAAACCCCACCACTTCTGAATTTCACTCAACATTATTTGTCCACTTTTAAAAATTCTGCACAAATATTTACATTTCATAAATGTAAATACCTCAGACTTCCTTTACTAGCTGAAATTCTTCATATTAGCACAACACATAACCTCCACAAGCTCAGCAACCAAAAAAAGATTCTTTGTTATATTCACTCACAACCCTGTTTGAAATTGCATACATGAAATTCTTATTGTTAACTTTTTCTTCTTCATGATAGAAGTATTGGTTATGGCAGTCATCTGATAATGGCAGTTTTCTAGCATACACTCTTTTGAAAATGAGTGGAGAGATTGAAGCACCACATGTTTGAATTCATGCAGCAGCAACAGAGATGGCCACTGCTCCAAGAAAAAAGGACTGGAATATAACAACAAATTATTCTCTGAAAAATTAATGGACTCCTCTCAAGAAATTACAAGGAATAAGTTATTTATAAATTAAAATTGCTTAAATTGCCAAATATTTGAGAGGAGATGAAATTATTTAATGTAGTCTTCTGCAAAAATGGTGAATGAAGTGGGGTTTTACTATGTTTCAGCTAAAAACAGTGAGTTTTGATGTCTACATATTACCACTTCAGTCACAATGTGAGTGCAAATAATATCACTCTAAAGACAACATTCAGCCCCAGAAAAATATAAAACACTTTCTCACAGTCAAAATTTACTTACAAGGACCTTTATTTTTCTCACATTGTGATTGCCTTGGATCAAAGACCAGCTGTTTTGAGTGCTTTCAAAATGCCTAATTTGTAGAAATACTACTATAAATAAAAGTATTTTTGTCCTGCCGTGCTGAACAGCAATTGCACAAGAATGGCTTTGGCATGCCAGTCAATACATCTCAAGAATGCAATGAAAAACTGCACAGTAGCCCGAAAATGCTCTATGGAATTCCTTATACTAGGAGTAACAATTAATTTTTATGTATCCAAAAACTCCAAGGTTTTACTAAATTTCAGAGCAATGAATGCAATCTTCCTTTTTACATTTTATTATACTAACAATTAAAATCCAACTAAAGAACCCAAAATAAAAACAACATTTAATTTTGACTTTTCAGCAACCTGATTTATTCAGTATTACATTATGCTATATTTTCTGCCAGGATAAAGGTTTCATACAAATACACTCTCAATATGTGTCAAAGGGTTCAAAAGTAAATCAGCTATGAGACAGATTTCCAGAAGATATTCATTTGTGCATTTTAAAAGAATAACTCACACAAATATTTGGATATCGGCTTTATTTTGTACTGGACTCAGGAAAGTCCTTGGGTATATTCGCAGTCATGGATGCAGAGACTACTTAAAGTTTGCATAATTAAAAGAATGATGAAGAAATATGATGAAGAAATAAAACTTTTAACTGCAATGATTCAAGTGTGCTTTAAATCATCATGATTTTGTATCTGTGGAAACAGAAAAAGAGATACTACCACCTCTCCATTTTTTTCCTGCAGTGTCCACAAAGGAATTTGATTTTTACCTGGCATTTTCACACAGGCTTAGCAGTATAGCATGCTTTTCACTGCTTCTTTGGACACTTGCACTAGGAAATGTCACTGTGCTCCTCATTCGTAATTTGCACTATGTCTTGTTTTTATAGAAAGAGACCTTATCCTAAGTTTATTCTTTTGACCTATGCCATAGCAAATACAATTAGTGTCAGTATTTTTAAGTAGTGGAAAATATAACAGTGCACAGCCAATGTGCATCATTCAGAAAACAATATGAACAAAATAGCTTGCCAATGTGTTAGCATATATTTGGATGTTATACTTTAATATCTCTACCATAAATGTGTCAGCTCAAACTAAAAGTGCATTGTATACTGCTTCATTGCAAGGACAATGAAAATGAATCTATCTTAATTTTCATTGTCCAAATGTGCAATTAAACCCTGCTGATGTGGTAAATATAAAGCTGCTTTGTTGCTTCAATGTGAGTTGGTTATTACAGTGAAGCCTCCCAGTTTGAGTTTAAATGAGAAATCAAAATGATTAGCATATAATTAGAGATAAACAGGCTCACATAAAAATCTAACCTCATGCAGGCATTATCTGTTCAGTTAAGTAGGGCTCAAACTGAGCTTTCCATTTATAAACATAAATTGGACTTAGCTGAAAATTGCTCTGTCTCCTGGCTTTCAGTGATATGATTCAATGTATTTGGTAGTCTGTCATTGTGGAATGACATTTAGAAGACTGAATACCCAAATGCACTGCACCAAAGACTGCTGAACTTCACATTTGTGACACACGTTTAAGCTTCACATCTGCTATTTAAGAAGAACCTTGATGGTGTAATGGATAAGATGCTGATCTTTCCTAGTCTACCTTCTAAGCAATGAGCACAAGTGTTGTTTGTGCTTAATCCTACAGAAGCAGGAGGCTGCATCCTGCACAATCAGCAACAATTTTTCAAAGACAGGTTGAGTAATGTTTGCACCATGTCCCAGTAAAACTATTTTAATGGATCATAAATTTAACCATATAATCAAATACAGTAAGGTTTATAAGTGCACTGTTAAGTGTGTCAAGAAAAAAATGGAAGATTTTAACTTTTCCTAAGTGAACATAACCAAAGAGGGGTAAATAGATTTAAGAGACATTTCCCTTTCAGGGAAAGCTACAAACAGAAATGGATTTAAAATGTTACAGACTGATCTTTGCATTCTTGTGACTTACTTTGGAAACACTTGTCAAAAGAATCTCTGCAGATCTTATTACTATATATGAACAGCATGAGAAATAACATTTTAAGTCAAAATATTTTAAAACAAAGTTGCTACTGCTTATATGGGTCCCACTAGATTTGCAGTCTTATATTGAACAATTATAAAATTTTAACTTGACCATTTTAATTCCTTAGAACTAAGATAATTTGTTTTATTACACCAAGAACTGGGAAGGAAGATTTTTTTACATTCTCTTTTCCTTAAACATGCTTCAATGCTTAGTTTGTCACACACTGTTACTAGCCTGATGCAGATCACATCATCCTTTTTATCCTTTTTATCCCCAAGGAATTAATCGCAGGAAGTATAACTATAGCTCAATATCTCAGGCAAGTAGCATAAGTACCCTGGGTTAATACTCAAGGTGAGGAGGGAGGACAGGACAACTTAAAAAGATACTGAATATTGTGGACCATTTCCATTACAGGTATTTTACTTGCTGATCACCATATGCTATGCTGAGTCATAATCAAAACTTGCTTGGAAATTGATAAATTGAATTCAAATTAAAATTATTTTAGAGAGAGAAATCTAAAATAAAAGGAATAGTCTTAAAGCTCCTCTGCATTAATAAAAAATAATATATATATAAGGATATTATCCTGGAAGAGTTTTATAGAAGGGAAAACAGAGGCCTTAAGATTGATATATATAAATGAAAATATAAGATTTTCTTTGCCAGAAAGATTTTTTTATTCAAGACATGTTTCACCCAAATCTATCTTTGTTTTGAAACAGATTTTTCTGCGTCTCCATAAAGCATTTTAACTTTAGTGTCTCTACAGACTGCCCAAAGAGCTTATGCAGTTTCCATTTTTATAGGTTTTCAATATCCTAAAGCTTCTTGCAGCCTGAAGGAACACTCCTTTTATGTGTCCGGACAATTCCCTTCTGATCACAGACTGACCTACTGAGAATTATAGGATAGACCATTAGTGGTGGGAAAAAAAGTACTCAGATTTCTATTAGCTTTTAAAAAAATGTTAAATGTTAAATGAACAACAAAAACTCTTATCTTAAACTTAAGGTTTCATTTGAAAATTGGTTTTCTGGACAAGTGAGCTAATACTGACATATCCTTGCTTGATCACTTAGACCCTTGTGCTGGTGCTGTCATAACCATGAAGCCTGACCTTTTTAGTCAGCTAGAAAGGCCAAAAAAGCTAGATTCACTGCTACATCCTTGGAAAACACCAATTCAGTGTGAGAGCTCATAAATGAGGCTGCCTTTGAACAGAGAAAAGCTTGCCTTTCCCTTCTACTGAAGACAAAGACATTCCCTTGTCTTCCTATTATGTTTCCAATGATTCCAAGTTGAAAAACTTCACAAGGTCTTTTTTTAATTCATATCTATGTGACAAACAGTGGGGTAATAAAACAACTTTGTTTAGTAGACAAGGCAGGCAGGGCTAGCAAATGAAGCAATCAAAACACGGCCCACCTCATCGTCACAGACACATCCTGCATTTCTACTCTTAACTTTTTTGTTGTTTTCCCCTCACTAATGGCATTATTTTAAAATATGGGAAGACAAATATTTTTCTATTCTGAAGATATATCCTGAAGATATAAAAGCAAAACTGTTAATTGCATGAGTTTGGGGTTTATTTTTTTTTGAAACTTGACAATGTGAAATGACTTACCTTTATAGCTTAGTATTATAATGTGAGCTCCTGATTTGGGAGGAATCAGAGAGAAAGGTAAGAAAATAAGAGAAAAAAAAATCTCTCACAAAATAGAGAGTCTATTTCTATTTCAGATAATACAGAAGAGATTTATATCCATAACTGGTACAAATACTAAATGTATGCTATCCTGATGGAAAAAGGGGATGAAGATGACCTTAAAATTAGAGAGAATAATATTTTGGAACTGTTTTCATCATTTATTACTTCATACTCCATTTCAGGATTTCATTCAATTTGTTTTGAAGTCTTATTAAAAAAAACCCAAACCAAACAAACAAATCCCCCAAACGAACAAACAAAAACACAAAAAACCCCTGCCACCCCAAAAAAAGTCCACAAAAAAATCCCAATGCAAGAAGTCCAAAAGAGCAAGGAAATATATATTAAAAAAAAAAATCCATTATTCAGCACAACAGTCAAATTGATGGTCTGATTAAAAAAATAGCCTATGTTCAGCAGGAAATGAAATAAGAAAAGATGTCCTTTTGTGAAACTCTTGTTTCCTTCTCAACTACAGAAGTTTCTGAAAAAGGCTGGTAGTACAGTGAAAAAAAGCTATTTTGTCTGAAACAGGTGTTAATCTTCTTTTCATTGGGAGAACAAATAGCCAGTAAACAACAGGAGACCAATTTCTGAGCTTTTGCCCACTGCCTTCAAAGGAGATTTGGATTCTAAGGCACTCTCTTGTAATAGAGAATGCTGTGCAACACAAGGATGACTGAAGAGAAGGTGTGTGCACATAGTAGTGCAGGACAGTTTTGGATCACAGTGTAAAGAATCTAGAACTGATTCTCTTCAGAGCAGTATCACTGAATCAGCATAGAGTCACACTCAGACTAATAAACCCTGCCAAGATCAGCCTCATCCTGGACCCTTGACTATCAAAATTCTTGCTAGAAAATTCTTTCCAAGAAGAGATCCTCATATAACTGAAACATTATTTGGATTTCTTCTGGACCGAGCTCTGACATCTAGACATAATTTCCTCTTTACTTCTTTTGTAGTCAAAGCTTTGAAACAAATTTCACTTCCAGAATTTCAAGTCCTGGACATTGAAGAATCTTCATATTTAAATAAATTTCCAAGGTATCTGATAAAAAATATTCTGCATTGCAGCTACATATGAGCTATCATTAAAAATAGAAGCATGCTATCTATGAACATCTATTTTGTTAGTAGAAGTGCTTATTTTTCCCTTAGGAATTAGTACTTCAGTAGAGCGCATAATTTTCATTTTTCCTTACATAATTTTTCCTGCAGTCTTAATTTTAACCAGTACTCATCCTATCAGTTGACATTTTAATATGTGCAAATTCTCCCCAGGATACGTACTATAAAAATCACTGACTCTGCAGGACTCAACAATTGATGACAAAAACAACAAAGCAGTTCAACTATGTATTCTGCAACAATTTATCCATTTAAGTCATCCAGGATACAGGAGTCAAAAAGCAATGGTGCAGGTCCTTCCAAGTTGTGCAACCCTTCCTAATTAAAACCAAACACCTCTCCAATTTTCTATGAGTTGATGCCATGTCTCATGAAGGGCAGGTTAAAGGAACCCAAACAAGACCTGACTATTCCAATGTGATAGTAAAGATTTAGCCAAAGTCAATTTAAAAGTAGAATACAAAGGTTTGAAAGTTATTTTTGAGAGGCTTTTTTTGTTTTTTTTCTCATTTCTATTGGGTTTGTTTTACACTTCCTTGAAATATATGTTGTGATAGCTAAGGAATAAACAACAGCTAAGAAACCAATTTTATTTCAGCAAAAAGGGATCACTTAAACTTTATAGGTGATTTGGAGTCCTCTTTCTCTCCTCCCACCTTCAATTTTCTGTTTTACCAGAATATGTTTTTAAAGGAAGGAGCACTGAAGAGATACTTATTGGTTGAATGCTCTTGTGTTTCAAATAGCCCTTACTGAAGTGAGAAAGAGCAAAACAAAGCAACTGCTGTCATGTTTCCACATATCATGAGTTATTCTGTATTCCTAGAATAGAAACTAGACATTCTATCACTTTATTTTCCAAGTCCTGTTTGCAATGACAAAATAATATAATTGTAAAATGCTTGTCACTGGGATGAAGTACTGAAGATATAATAACTGAATAAAAATTCAGCACTTCTACGCTTATGACATTGTTGCAAATTCTTTAGCAAGTACTTATGTAATCTTCATATCCTAAAAAAAAAAGTTCCTGAAGTTCCCTGACGTGCATTATTTCCTCTTCTTCCCGAAATTCCTGTGCAGCCTTTGATATCACTATCTTGCAAGTAAGTACAGAGAATAAAGTGAAGCAATACAAGTGTCCCGACAAGTCTCCACACCAACATCGCACTGTGGTATCCATTCTGGTTCTTATATTAGTCTATTTGAAACCATGCAATTTCTGACCTTTTGTTTACAGACAGTTGTGCTCTAGGTTATTTACCTCAGTCTATTGTGCAGGCAAAACTCTTAATCACATAAGATTAATGGCGAACTAAATTATATCATTTCCATGGATTTCCAAAGAAAGCTAATCAGCCCTAACATATGACCATAGCACATCAGAAGTGTGAAGGTGCTTGCATACCTAAATATTTCACTTAAAGGCAGGAAACAGATGAGTGAGAACACATTTTGAATCTCCCCACAGTCACCAAACAAATGCCACCAGAACTGTGCAGAGGTCTTTGGATCTGAACTAATCCCCACAGCCACATGCAACAGCAAAATTAGGAGTTAAGTCTGCTGGTGAGTGTATCTCACATAAAAGATAAAGTCAGATATTGAAGAATTTTAGAAGCAACTTTTAAGATTCACTGAGCAATAAAATGCTATAGTGAAGTTTAAGGCAGACAAATTTAAAGTGACTTACATGGAATGATCACAGCATCACATTTTATATTCACAAGAGATGCTGAAATCACTTATTAACCAAACAAAGAATCTTGGCACGGGGGAGGTGGAGGAGTGATTTTGGTGACAGGTAGCTCCATGAAACTACCATTTCAGTACTAGAAACCCATTTCTAGCATTTGGTTTGCCTTTCTAATTAGAAAAATATGAAAATCCAAAAAACCCCTTTGTTATGCCACAAGATCCATGACTTGCTTACACCTTGAACACTGTGTGCATTTATTCTCACTCACCTAAAGAAAAAATACAGCACAGATAAACATAAGATGGTCAAACAGCTTCCAGATATTGAAAAGGATGGTGGTCAAGTACTTTTTAGCTTAGAAAAGAGGTGACTCAGTATGTGAGAGAAGCTCAGAAATCTCAGACAGGACAAGGGTGAATAAGACTGACTCCTCATTCTATATTACTCATATGATCTTTGTGTCTTCCATTTGTTCAGACAAATCATTATGTTACTGCTTGAGAAGTTAAAGAAAATACCTTACAGCACAATACTATTGATCTGTTGTTTTGCTCTGTGTAATCACACCGGTTTCTATGCATCCTTCCATATTGAAAGTACTGTTCAAGTTTTGTTACATAGTTCTTCTTTAAGTCATAGCCCAGAATGAAAGTTTAGGAATTGTCTGTCACAGAAAAGGACAGAAAATTGCAGGACATAATTAGAAATCACAGGCTCAGAGAAACAAAAATAAGAAAAAAACACTAGCAGTCACAAAAATTTCCATATTACCATTTTTTATGTAATTGTTAAAATTTGTGTATTTTCCTGGAAAAAGTATTTTGCACATAACTTGTTTAGACACACATGTGAAAGCAGGTTGCATTGGACAGAAAATAATTTTCCCTATGAAAACCTGAGGGAAAAGAAAGTCAGACTTTTTATACTAGCATTTCAGAGATAATTTACTAAAATACAACTCTCTAGTGAGGATATTTAGGAAGAAACTGACTATTTTTTGGTTGTTCATTTTATTCCAAGGGGGTTTTTTACCTAATAGACTCTACTACGAGTCTTTACTAGAGCACTTATCATAGGCAGATCTGGAGTCACAGAATAACAGAATTACTGAGATTGGAACAGACCTCACAAAAGCATTGAGTCCAAACTTAGTCTGATCACCAACTTGTCAACTAGACCACAGCCCTAAGTATCCTATCCAGTCATTTCTTGACTAACTCCAAGGATGGTGACCCCCACCACCTCCCTGGCAGTCCATTTCAATATTTAACAACCCTTTCTGTGAGGAAATTCCTCCTGATGGCCAGTCTGAACTCCTTCTGGCATATCCAGAGGCTATGTCCTCTTGTCCTGTTCATGGTTGCTTGAAAGAAGAAGCCAACTCCCACCTGGTTACAACCTGTTTGCGGATATTTGTAGAGAACAATGAGGTTCAGTTTTATCATAGAATATCCAGAGTTGGAAGGGTCTCGTAAGGATCATTCAGTCTAACTTCTGGCCTTACCCAGGAAAACTCCAAGAATCATACCATGTGTCTTGAGAGCATTATCGAAATGCTTCTAGAACTCTAGAAAGAGGCCAGAGAGATCCCACCTATATTGATCTCTGTTGTGGTTTGCAGACTGGACCTCAGAGAATGACAATCACCCACAACATCTAGTGATAAAGGACTAGTGGAGTTGATCATCCAGATCGTCGATAAAGATGTTAAACACAACCGGGCTGTGGTGCTTTGTTTTTTAGGGTTCATTGTATTTCATTTTGTATTTGAAGTTTTGTACAGTTCCAATGGTTTATTCTGCATTCCCCTTCGGTTTTTCCCCATTTGATTCACTCTGATCCCCCCCCCCCTGTCTGTCACTGTAAACCCTGCCCCTGGCCCCTGTCAATACTGTCCAAGCCTCTCCCTACCTTCCAGAAGGTTCTAGGGAGAGCGTCAAGGGATTGGCTGCGGCTCAGCCACCCCTTCCCATGTCTCTCACCATTTGTTCCCCTGTTAACGGACGGGTGTTCCACTCCACCCCTGCTGTAATCCCATTGGCAGAGTCCTGTCGCCACCTCCTGTACCCACCTCCCTGTAAAACCCCGGGCTCCCCTGGTCCCATTGCTGCCTCCTGGGCACGTGTCATGGAATAAGCACCTTCCTATTACACCCAGGTTGAAACCCTGCTTTCTTCCTACGCCACGGAGCGCACCCCCACTCACACTGCTCAAAGAATCCACGTGGCTGTGTGCCCTGCTTTGTAGCACACAGCACCTGAAGCGTGCGGCTTGCAGGGCTGGCTGGAACCCGCACTGCTTTACTGGGCCTGTTGCATTCTTCCTGCTCCTTTTCGGGCCAGGCTGGCAGCTGCAGAGATTGAGGGCTGTGGGGAACAAGGAGGGACAAGGGAGAAGCAGTTTTCCAATGGAAAACAAGCCCCCGTGAGTTTGAAAAAAGCAAGGCTTTGTATTGGTCCAT
Organism: Hylia prasina; assembly: GCA_013397195.1. NCBI lineage: Eukaryota > Metazoa > Chordata > Aves > Passeriformes > Sylviidae > Hylia > Hylia prasina. The sequence continues at coordinate 164,621 of VYXD01016602.1, forward strand.
TCTGGTGAGATGCCAGCATTCTGTTAACCCCACCCCTGAGTTAGGGGATAAAAGGAAAGGTGCTGAGACCGTTAGGGGTTTTTCGGAGCTAATAAACCCTGTCTGGAAGCTCACAGATTCTCGCATTTATTTCCTGTGTCGCCTGAAGCATCTGCAAGCTGGGAAAACTGCTTTGCCCCAGACTGTCAAACACTGACTCTGGGAATCCGAGGACAGAAACCGTTCTGGTGAGAATGGACCTCGGGACAGCTCGAGAGAAGCTGAATCCAAGAACCCCAGCTGCTGGGGGGAAACCCCCGAAGTAGAAATAGACCTCTGGGTCCAGGATGGAAGGGGAGTCTTACTGGAGCCTTTGGGGAGAAGTCTCTTGGTTGTGTAGCAGCTGAGAGCGGCGTGTTGGCAGGCAAGATAGGACACAGCTTCTCAGGGTGTTAATTAAATGTTTATTTGGGGGTCCCACCCCGGGAGGGGACATGGCCCCCCACCCAGGGAGCCTCCAGAGAAGGATGCCAGACCAGCCCCAGACCTGACAGACAGACAGACCTCCAGAGAGACCCAATGATCCTCGTGCATCCCAGTGAGGGGGGCAGTTCCAAAGCTTGGACCAATGGGATACTGAAGGTAGGAGGGGTTGGGTAAACCCATAAGGCACCAGGGATGAGGTGATGGGCAGGGGTTACAATGACAACTTAGGGAAGAGTTACAACTCAGCAATGAACCATACATATTGGGGTGAACAGAACATTTAGGAAATGAATCACCATATGGGCCCAATGCTGAGCCTTTGGGAACACTAGTGATCATCTGCCAGCTGGATGGCCACCCTCTGGGCCTGGCCATCTAGCCTGTTTTTAACCCAGCAAAGACTGCACCTGTCCCAGAAAGGGGCTGTTAGCTTCTCCAGGAGAATCACGTGGAAAACTACATCTAAGGCTTTGATGAAGTCCGGGTAGACAATGTCCACAGACTTTTCCTCATCCACTGGGTGGGTTATCAGGTCATAAAAGTTCAGGCTGTTTTGGCACGACCTGTCTTTCCTAAACCCATGCTGTCTAGGCCTGATCCCCTTGTTCTGTATGTGTTGTGTGATGGCACTCAAGATCTGTTTCATAACCTTCCCAAGCACCAGGTCAGCCTGACAGGCCTGTAGTTCTCCAGATACTCCTTCCAGCTGTTCTTATGGCTGGACATCACATTGACTACTCTCCCAAATGAATCAGGGCTGATGATAAACCATGGAGACCTGCTTGGTGGTCCGGAGGTGAGCATTTACACCAGTTCCCACAGTACCTGTGGATAAATCCCACCCGGTCCCATAGACTTGTGAGTGTCTAAGTGGCTCAGCAGGTCACAACCTTCTTCCTCCTGCATGGTAGAAGCAGAATGTATTCTGCTTTCCATCCCTGTATACCAGCTCAGGGGGTAATTGTCCTGATTTACATTCTCCCATACGAGATAGTGGATTAAAATTTTTTTCTGGAAGGGTTTTCAAAGAGACTAGATGGACAGCACAGAGATAACTTAAAATTTATGAAGTCTTGTTTTCTATTATTATTGTGAAATCACTCTATATATCTCAGTAGAACACTACATATATCGTCTTGTGTAAAACTCTTCCATCATATTTTTTTCATTTTATATTTATTAAAATGCTACAGGCAGCTGCTACACAATAAAGACTGAAAGTTACCATTTTATTTCCTGCTCACCATGTTTTCAGGAGTATGTTCTGTATAGAGACAGGTACAGAAACCTGTAATTTATGACTCCAACTGCAGTTTAGACAGGAGAGAGCTTCCAAACAGATTAGCGTTGTCAGAATTTCAACTATCTGTTCATACCCTGTAGCAGAAAATTAGATATCTATAGGATTTTGCTAGGAGAAATTTACATGCCCAAGGAATTGAACTTCTTTCATGCCAGACAAGGATTCTGAGGATCTACATTTTCAATGTTATTGCCCAAATCCCCCAGTGAATCTACCTATAAAGCTGAACTACTATAGTGTTTCTGGGTTTACAAAAACATAATATCAAGTCAAATTTCCATAATTTTTCAAATTCCAAATTGATTATATAGCTAAATATGAAAGGAGATCTCACTAAAGTTTTGTAAAATAGATCAGTGATAACTGACAGCAGAATATATACTATATTAACTCTTGGCAGATTTTTTTTCTTTATTTTCATTTTATTACTTAGCCTAAGAGCAGATCCTGGAAAAGATTTTTTCTCACTTAGAAGTTATGGTAAGAAATTATTTAGGAGCTGCTGTAAAAATACCAAGAAATGCAGTTGTTTTTCTCTCAGAGAACAAACACGCTGACTTCCATTTTAAGAAAAGAAAAAATGTTGATCTTTTTCTACAACTCAGAATTAGAAATGCATTTTAAAGGACATTGAAACAACTACAACTTTTTGTAAAGAAGGAAACAAAAACACTTAATGTAAAGAAGATGGTAAATTTTAATAGAATAAAATACAAGAAATTTTAACTTACTATAAGATACAGCTTACATTTGTAACCTACAATTCAATTTCAAATGCTATTCACATGTTAAAATATTTTGCAATATCTTTCTTTTTTAAATGTTGAAGGATGAAAAAGTAATATGGGTGTACACCTGGTAAGGCACCGAGTTATTTAATATTCAGGAAGAGATACTCTGCTGTCATGAAAATGTGTGTAACTTCCTTTTATTTTCTAAGAACAATTGAAATTTATCTGCAATCATATCTAAAATGCTCACTCCTAAAAAACACCCAGAAATCTCAGCTTCTTCTGAGACACTTGTATATTTCATAGTTATGATAATCAACTGTAAAATGCTGACAAGCCCAGGTCAATTCCCTTCCACTTCACACCAAAATAACTGAGCCACTTTAGTAATGGCATGAAATTTACATGAAATTTTATCCATTTTTGCCATATATTCAAACTCTTCAATAAAACATGAATTGAAACAGGAGTTTTTGAAACATAATATTTTTTACGGTACTTAGAGAATTGAAGAGAACTGGAAATAACCAATATAATAACAGACCCCACTATGTCAAAGGTTTGAGATTCTAAATTTTGTGACTTGACATCATTCTTGCAAGGACATTTTACTTACTAGATTTTTTCAAATGAAGCTGTGATATTGCATGTTTCTGTCTGTTTAGGAGGGATTATTTCTTAAAAGAAAAAAAAAGATATTGCAAATAAATGGTTCCTTATATATGCTTAGTAAAGGCTGCATAAGGCAGAGACACTCTTGCATCAGTTGTGAAAACTGTCTATACTTTGCAAAGTCTGAACTGCAAAACTTCTCTTAATTCAATAATTTTTAACCTTTTTACAACATGTCAGAAGAAAAAAGGGAAATTGTTACAGACAGTACGTGACTGAACTTAAGCAAATATCTTCCCATATCCTTAATATTATCTCCAATTTTAAAGTGAGAATGGTACAGACTTTCTTTAACAGAGAGATTTTATGTATAGGTATAGGTATAGGTATAGGTATAGGTATAGGTATAGGTATAGGTATAGGTATAGGTATAAGAGATTTTAACACTAGGAATACTCAATATAGTTATTCTATAGAACACTACAAGGCAAATAAGCTATTTAATAAATGATGTTCTGGTTGCATAAAAAATCTTGACAGCATCCAATAATTATTACCATGTGAGAAGGTTTTTTTAAAATATTTTCTCAAATAAATTCTTTAATGTTAATAAGAATTAGAATTAAGAAAATAAATTTGTCTACATTGTGCAAAGTTTCTTTTGTAACTTCTAAAAGGTAAATTTATCTGTCAGTAACGTAAAATATCTGTAGTGAAAAAATAAAATAAAATTCATAGATGGTGAAATAATTTGAAATGCATTAAAGAAAAGAAAATCAAATAATAAAAAAAAAATCAATCCTGTCAACAGTGTTTGCTGCAGAAGAATGAGAGAACAAATCAAAATTGCAGGGGTTTATGTCTGGCCAGTTTTATTCTAAGGGACAAGAGGAAGAATTCACAAATACTGTGAAAATATTGATGCACTAACTAAAGTTGATCCATTCAGGACGACCTAAAGATACAATACCTGAATAATATTTCTATTATTATTTGCAGTATATTTTCTATGGAAGTGAAACAGTAAGACAGAATTATTGTCATTATTAAATGAGAAGGGAAAGCCCTGAAAACTAGGTTTTGCAGCCCAAATAAAGAATTTTTCCCTTGAATGATCATTTTACAAATCTATCTGACCACAGAATGAAATTTCTTTATGCAAAACAGTGTCTGCTTTAAAACATATTATTATCTACTTTGTTTGCCATCTATTTATTAAAGCTCTTAAATTAATAGCCAGTCTAGAGGGAACTGGGAAGAATTAGATGATTTAATAAACATGAAAGTGAATAAAAAGACACTGAGAATTACCATTTGTATTCCAGTGGTATAAAGACACAAGCTCAGGTGAATCTTGTATTTTTTAATCCATACTAAGGAATAGGAAGGAATCTGCACTGTACCATACTTTCTTACATTTGTATGCTGAGATTCAGGGTGAGATTAGCCACAATATTGATTAAGTGGTTGTTGTTTCTACAACGTAAAATAATACATGTCCCTGTAATCTACCCAGTGAAGATGGGCAGACTGTAGCTGTGAAAGAGCATCCAATAAATCTGGGATATACCCCTTCACAATTGTGTCTAACTTTTGACAACCTGATAACAAGTGTAGTAATACGGATATTGTCACTACATCCGCCCTCATTTTTTTACACACATTTAATTACCAATATTTTATATTTATTCCAGCATCTGCTTTATTTATATATACATCTAAATATATGGTGGATTAAAAGAAAGTTAAGATGAAAAAAAGGGAAAAAAAATCCTCTGAATTTTTTTTTATTTCTTTTATGGTGTAATTCAAGCAGAATATAGTATATGAAGGTAATGGAATAAATGTAAGATGAACCCAGATTTTCTACATGTTAATCAAAACCATAAACCCACTCTGATATTTTTAGAATTTAGATAGTGTATCACATTATTTGTCTGTCTTTCTTATACTCTAATCCTACAAAAAAGAGTTTTCTGTAAACTTAGAGAAACTGACATACAAGGAGACAAAAATCTGTATCTAATTTGTAAACCTATTTGATGATTCAGAGAAGCCTACTGATTCCAGCATTCTCTATATTCAATCTACTTCAGCTTATGAAATACGTAAGCATTTTTGGTACTGATGCATCTATTTTCTGATGTTGTCATCAGAAATCTACATCTATATCAGCCTTTCCCTAACTGGAAGCGGGAAATATTTCAAAGTGATACAGAATTTCACCAAAATGAATGTCAATTATTGTTATCCATTGATCTCAACAATGAAGGTTTAAAATAAATGACAGCTATCCAGTACTCATAAGCATGTCAACCAACAGATCTTTAAAATTAAAGCAAGTAACACTGAAATTCTGTGTTCTCAAACCCATTCACACACAGTTTTTAATTTTCCTAGGTTCAATACTCCATTGTTGTGATTCCAACCCCAGTGGGCAGCCAAGCTCCAGCCACTCACTCACTGCCCCTCTTCAAATTGCAGGAGAGAGGGGGAATGATAAAATTGAGAAAAGTTGTCAGTTGAAACAGAGACAGTATAATAGGCAAGGCAAAATCTCCACAAACAAGAAAAAAAAAATAATTCACTCACAATGCCCCAACAGCAGGCCAGTGTTCCGCTGTCTTCAGGAAAACTAGACTGCATCATGCTTTTATAGTGACTTGGGAAGACAATACAAAGGTTCCCCCTACTTCCTTCCTCTCCCTAGTTTTTACTGATGAGCAAAGTATCATATGGTCTGGAATATCCCTCTGGTCAGTGGGGTCAGCTATCCTAACTGTGGTCCCTCCCAACTCCTTATGCACCCTCAGCCTCTTTGCTGGTAGGACAGTGTGAGGGGCACAAAGGGCCTTGATGTTGTGTTAGCACTGTTCAGCAATTGCTACAACATCCCTGTGATATCAGCGCTGTTTTCAACACAAATCCTAGTCATAGCTACCACAAAGAAAATTATACTAGTCAAAACCAGTACTTCCATCTCTGTCCCTAACATGATCTAATCTGTAAAAAACTGAAAAACTACGATTTATATAATATCCACAGACATCCAAGATATCATAAATTTTCTGACTTATAACAGTTCAACATGTAATTGCAATGCTACTGATATCATCATAAAAACTAATTTATTGAGACATGCATGAAGCAGATCCTTCTAGAAGCTATGTTAAGGTACATGGAGGACAGGGAGGTAATTTAAGACAGCCAGTATGTCTTCACCAAGGCAACTGAATAACCTAGTGGTCTAGGTCTGAATAACCTAGTGGTTTTCTCTGATGGAGAAACTACATCAGTGGATAAGTGAAGAGCTATAGATGTCATTTATCTGGACTTATGTAAAGCTTCTGACAGGGTCTCCCACAACATCCTGCCCTCCAAATTGGAGAGCGATGGATTCAGTAGATACACTATTAGGTGGATAAGGAATTGCTTGGATGGTTGCATCCAGAAGGTAGTGTCAACAGCTCACAGTTCCAATGGACTTCAGTGACAAGTGTTGTCCCTCAAGGACCTGTATTGGGACCAGAGTTATTCAATATCTTCATTAAGGACATAGACAAAGAGATTGAGTGCACCCTCAACAAGTCTGTGATGACACCAAGCTGAGTGGTGCCTTTGACACACCTGAAGATGGGATGCCATCCAGAGGGACCTGGATAGGCTTGAGAAATGGGCCTATGGAAAAATCATGAGATCTAAGACCAAGTGCAAGGTGCTGCACCTGGGTCAGGGGAGACTGGGGGATGAACAGATGGAGAGCAGCCCTGCTGAGAAAGACTTGGGGGTGCAGGTGGATGAGAAGCTGGACATGACCCAGCAGTGTGCACTCTCAGCCCAGAAAGCCAAACGTGTCCTGGGCTGCATCCAGAGCCCCTTGGGCAGCAGAGGAGGGAGGGGATTCTGCCCCTCTGCTCTGCTCCTGTGAGACCCTGCCTGGACCCTTGTATCCAGCTCTGGGGACCCAGCACAGAAAGGACATGAACCTGCTGGATCAAGCCTAGAGGAGGGAAACTCAGTTCATCAGAGGGAGGGAAAACCTCTCCTACGAGGAAGCTCTGAGAGAATTTGTATCAGCTTAGACAAGAGAAGGCTTTGAGGTCACCTAACTGTGGCCTTCTATTACCTGAAGGGAATTTACAGGAAAGATGAGGCAAGACTATTTACAAGAGCATGTGGTGGCAAGACAAAAGGGAATTTCACATTAAGAGTAGGTTTAGATCAATATCAGAATATTTTTTTTACTCTGAGGGTGGCGAGGCAACGGAATAAACTAGCCATGGAATTTGTGGATGCCACATTCCTGGAAGTGTTCAAGGCCAGATTGGATGGGGCTCTGAGAAACCTGGTCTAGTAGATGTCCCTGCCCACAGCAGGGACATTAGAACTAGATGATCATCAAGGTGCCCTTCCAATCCAAGCCATTTTATGAAGTGCAATTATTGTTTGATATTTTGCAATATCCAGTATGATGCTGACTTACATATACTAATACAACCCCAGATAATTCCAGTATCCAGTTTCATAGTAGTATTCCTTCTCTGCCTTATTCTACCACAGTTGTAAAAATGTAAGGAAAGCACCTTGGAAATAGCTGGGCTAGATTGCATGTGTTATTCAATAGGTTCTTTTGCTAATTCCTCATGTTTGGACAAGAAAAATACATTAGATCTTGGCACAACTTAACTTCATTTTAATTAGCACTGTCTTCCAACCAAATGGCAAGAAAGCCTTGACCTACATGTGGAATGACAGTATGAAATATGAAATCAGATGTTATCTTCCTGGAGGTAGACAGTTATACAAGCATAAAATAAAACCTCCTAACAATTTACCTCTACAATATACTAATTCAAATATTTCTCCTAGCTTTCCTTAGTTTGTTTTTGCTAAAAGATTTAGATTCCTTTTGGAAGAATAATGTAGGACACCAAACTAGTAATGTGATAGTTGCTAATATGTAATTCCTTTAAACACACACAAACGTCATTTTTTCAGGAATGAGTGTGGGTTTGTACACAGAATAATTGCCATGATCAAGACAGATTTAGATGCATTTGAAGCTTTCAGAGAAACAAAAGAGCAGAGTTTTGTAATTCTTAAAGGTAATCCAAGCATTCAGTTAAACATTATCAGAATTCAATAAATGTAAAAACTGGGCCCTTTAATATTTCAATTGAGTTGTTAACAAAGTATGTAATAAAAAAATCTGATTTGTTTTACCATATTGCTTGGATAGAAATAACACTGTATGCCTTGCTCATTTGTACACTTTAGTGATGCTGGTAACAGGTTAATTGTTGTCTGTTATTACCACCAGGAAAGTTCAAGGATCTTTTCCTGATATTTACTTTTTTATCAGATTATTTTGGACCTTAAAAAGCTCACACTGATGGTATAACATCAGAAATGGCTTTAGAAGTTCATTTTAATATTTCTGTTTTAGAAATATCAGTCCTCTAGTAGCTGTTGTATTTTTTTTACCACAGAATCAGCAATGTTCAAAGAAGACGCATGTAACCAAAAGATATCTTTAAAATTACAATATGCATTATTATTTGCATGTCAGCACTGAAATATTATTTTATTGGAATTATTTCAGTTGGACCATATGTGCAGCAAAATTTTAATTTTTTTATTTGATTTGACAGTTGGAACAGATTAATTCCTATGACCAGAAAAACAGGTTTGAATTTAGTTTCTAAGAGACTTATCAATATTTGCAGGAAGTTTTCAAAAATGTAAATGCATCAAGTGTGATTTATTGATTTTGGAAGTATATAGTTTTAATTTTCATACTAAAATATATTTTAAAAGTCACTAATTCAATAACAGTACATAACAAAATCAGTAACATATATTAAAATTTAATATATTTGAAAAATAAATGTATTCAAAAATAATTTTCAAAAATAAATAATGTTTCTTTGGCTGCTGGATATTCATACTTGTATTTTTGAGAGAGATTTTATTGAGAGATTTTATTAAGAGATTTTATCTTCCTAATAAAGTATGTAAATAATTACAAAAATATGAGTCTCACAGAGGTGCATACATTCAAGAATTGTCATAGAGAGACTTTAAGCGTTAGAGATAAATTAACTTATTCAAGGAGACCAGTAAAGATGGAATAACATTTATAATCCTGAATTCACATCTTTAAAACACTCAAAATATTTTTTTTGCTTCAGAGTTTTATGATGTTACTGTTTTTAATACAGAATTTTTTTGTCTATGAATAAAGTTTAGGAAAGTGACAGAGCAAGACAATACTTGATTGTATTTTGTAGGCTTTGAGAATTAAAAAATGTGACATTTTGAAGTGGCATGGAAATCATGTTGTGTAGTTCCACTCCTGTTCCAGAGTGGAACTAGACAACATGATAAGTAGTCTAAGATTAAGAAAGCCTACAACTTGTGTTTAGAATACTTTAAGCTCTTAGAATGCCTAAACTTAAGTTCTTGGCTTGCACCCAAAAATTATTTTAAAGGGAAAGATTTAAGCAAATGACAACTCATTTAGTATATAAATCTCTTAGGTGTGGTATATTTATTATTACTGAAACATATAATTTTTCCCCATAATGACATTTTCTATTTTATATGCTTTATAAATAGAACACTGTAACAAAGAGAAGTGATTGTTATTAAATGTGTTGTACATATATTTATTAAATCCATGAGTTTTTTCACCTAGTGAGATCAAATTTAAAAATGCACCACATGACACAATATACTGAGAAAAGCTTATAGTTGTTCTTGGTTTGTGGACAGATTACAGCTTTTTTACTACTACAAACCTATTGGAAATATAGCATATGAAAAAAAATATTCTTTGCTTTTTTAAATAGAAACTTAAATAGGTAAGACATATTGGAAGCCAGGCTGAATAGGGCATTTTCTAATATTTCAAGCAGATACAAAATGGTTCCTCATTCATTAAAACTAAAAGAAAAGAGAATTATGGCTACTATGCAAGGATGATAACCATAGGACAAAAAAAAACCCCAGATACATTGCCATTGTGTTCAATAAATTAGATAAATTTCAACAGATGGAGGATGTTTAAAATAATAAAATATTCATTTCTGATTTTGTGTTCCTGATTCCCCAAACTTTCTTCCTATTCTGAGCAAACACATTTTTAGATGAATTTCCTATGTGCTGCAGATCACACAAACACCTTCTACAGAGTCTGACTTGCACAGTCTGAATATTAGTCCTTTCACAATATAACCCCATTTACTCTGAAAGCCCATACAAGAGAAAACCTGCAGTGAATTGTCTGGTGGCTCAACAAGAGGAAATTTGGCAGCATTATAAACTTCTTGTTTGACACTTCAAATCAGCAGTCAAGCAGAACACTTGAGAAGAAATACAATATTGTAAAGAGAATATTGTATGAGTCAGAAAAAGACACTGTTCTGGTATGTTTTCCTTTTCGAAGACTTTCAGCCTCAAAGAATGCAGATCAGTGCTGACACCTTTGATATAGCTGCAAACTTTAAATATTTCTGGCTGTCTGGTGAGGTATTCCCATTTAATATTGTTCTGAATAGGAAAAAAATACATAGACACTAGTGCATACACTTGACGATTCTCATCTGTGAAAACAACATAATTCTGCTGCATACTACTGGTTTAGTATTTTTCAATCTGTGTGACTCCCAAAAGTGTCCCTTAGTCAAACTAAGATCACAGTTCAAAATAATACAGCCAGTGAAAGTCTTCAATGTTGATGTTTCTCTAGGTGTCTGTGGACATATTAATCAAATCCAGTTAAAAAGACAAAGCACTTTCAGAGCTCCTAGAGATGAACCAGAATTATTTAGTATGCAAACTATACACTGAAAAATTCTAAGTATAGAAAGAACACAAATCAAAACTTTTATTCATAAGGAGCTCATAAATTACTCTCCTTAATGCGTCTAGAACCAGACAGGCAAAGTCCTAAACAAGCACATACACAAAATCACATTTGCAGGCTAGAAGTAGAATTTAACTAAGATTTTTAACCTAATGAGGAAGCTGACTTTGTTTAAGTTAAGGATGTAAAATGAGTTTGTAATTTGTTTCTCAACACAACAATTCTCTCTCACCTGCTATGAAACATCACTAAAGAAATTGTGTGAAAACTAGAAGAAAGTTTTTAACAAAGGAAGAAAGTTTTTAGCAAAACTTATTTTTTTGTATGTGCGTATGATTCATTACAAAAGCATTGTATTAATGGCTTATCTTTTCATCTATTTTTGCACTGAGTATACTGCCCATGAATTTTAACACTTTAAATAACCTTTAGCTCCTTGATTTCTCAGACTGTTGATGTTTAAAAGTTTACAAGCTGCAAAATTTATATTAAAAAACCTAATCTCTGGTTAGAAACTGGTGAACCTCAAACATGTAAAGCACTACAATAAATATAGTATAAAAGACTTGAGGCTGATAGCCTCACTACGATTAAAAATTGAGGCATTGCCAATGTAAGATTGTATTTCCAACTTTTCCAAACCTCCAGGATTTTATATGATTTTTTTCACAGTAGGTATGTTCTTCAGTACTTTATTTGTGTCTTTGGGATTTAGTATTATCCTAGGGTGAGGAATATATTTGTTGTCTTCTCTAAATGTCCTTGAAATTTTACTCAAAATATCCCAGCTCTGCTTTGAATAAAGGAAGCAACGTTAAATCATTCAAGAAATTTCACTCTACAGACAGAAACATCATTTTGCCACACCATTAAAAATCTCTTGATATTTTTTATGTATTTACCAGATAGTTCAACTAAGCTTGTTTTAATTTCCCAAAGATTGAAGCAGAATGAACAAGGTTAATCAATGTTAAAATCTCTCTGTGTCTCCTTGAGAGCAATCAAGCTACACCTTCAAAAAATCCAGATGTCATTACTGTTACAAGGTGAATTAGCAGGAACAGTTTGCAACACAAAATGATATTCATGAGCCAGGAATATAATGATAAATGTCTCTCTGTCTCAGATAGACAAATATACTGTTTGAAAGTGTCCACAAAGATGTCTGCCAAACAAAAGGTCAGTTCTTTGTGATAGGAGCAAAAAGAAAAATGAATAAAATAGAAATAAAAAAAACTAATTAAATTATACAGAGTAACCAGAAACTATGTCTTTGACAGCACTCAATTCACACTTAAAATGTAGGTAAGCCATTCACTAACAATATTTTTATCACAGTTTTCCATGGTCATGTTGATTTTACAACAAACATACTGGTTTGTTGTAATTTTTATAGTTTTGCCACTGCTATGTGTTATGGTTGAAAAAAAAATGCAACTGTGTGCATTTCAAAATAGCATTTCATGAGTTAGGCTTGTAACTCCAACATAGAATCACAGACAAATCAGAAAAATTGGTTGTTCTTACAAATCTATTTAATGTAAATGAGTTCTCCAAACACTAGTTTTATTTCTTCTTCTTGATTCACAGTATGCACTTACTGAAAATTCTCTGAATTCCTCATATCTACTCCTATAAACAATCCTCTATTTGTTGCTACCATACTTTTGATAATACAGTATTGTCTTTTAGCAAAAAGGAAGTTAACTTGTTTATTAGATGAGTATCCTACTTCCAACATGAAGAAACAGCAAAACCACCTATTTGTTTCTACAGCCTCAATTCCATCACAGACTGTAAATCCAGAGCCATTTTGTATATTTTGTTGTTGTAGACCCAAAGAAGCCCTTTAGTCATTTGATGACAATTTCAGTCACAACATTAAATAGCTCACCAGATACATTGAATTCTAACATTGTATTAGATATTAAGGCATGATATAAAGGATGAAACCAGTATCTTTGACTTCCTTGGTAAATTAATGCAGAGGTGTATCTTAGCAAGCTTTGACCCTCTGTATACAAATGTGTGATGTATTTCTGGCAGTGCCACTGTGTCAGATGAAGACCTTGGTTACTTTGATTTTTTTACACTGTGAAACACGTAGGTTGTTCTTATTATCATATGTCTCCAAAAAGAAATTACATCTGCCAAACCCAAGCTTTGCAGTGACATTATGACAAGGCACTGCTATTAGAACATGTTGTCACAAAGCTCTGCTAACTGAATGGTAATTTGTACCAGAATAACCCCATGTGTCACAGATCACTTCTGAGAGAGTGAGCAGAGAAAATGGAGTTGAATTTAATGGAACAAGATGTTACACTCTGTATTTTCCACTCCTTGCTGTACCTCTTCCTACTCCGCCTTTCTTCTAAATATGCATATCTAGATTAAACCAAAGGCTTCCAATTAAAAAAGACAGACATTTCTAGAAATGTTGCCTCAAGGTAATCCTTACAGTATTGAACTATAACAATTCAAGGCTTCAGAGATCACTATCCCATAATCACCAAAAGAAAAAAAAGAAAAATAAAAGGAAAAAAAAAGGCATTTTTGAGTTACTAGATGGGATTTAGGGATACAAGAGAAGTTATATGGTTATCTTTCAAGTTTTCCTAAGTGACCACACATGTATCCATGGCAATATTTGTAAAACTCTAGCACAGAAACGCAGAGATCAGTCTCTTATACAATTTTAGTGACAGTAGAACACATAGCCCAGGAGGCTCTTCATTGGACTAACATCTCCAAGCAGGTCTTTCTTGGGGGCATCCCATTCAATATTTCCTTAACTCTTGCATCAACTGTATCCAAAAGAAAAAAAAAAAAA
>VYXD01016602.1:178451-264392 GCA_013397195.1 Hylia prasina
GCAGACAATTTCTCTAAGTTTGTATCTTGGGTTTTGACCATCCACCAGAAATGTGATCAGTCTAGCTCAATAGAACTATTTCTTTTCATCTTTACATAAAATCTAAGTGTCAGAGTGCTATTAAACATCCTTATCCTTCAAGCATTTCTTTATTGTTTCTTCCCATTTTCACTATGCCAAAAACAGGTTAAGACAAAACACTATGACATATTTTTCTGAAACTGAGGCTATTTAGATCACAGATTATTTCTAGCTTGACATTGCTCTGCAGGAAGCTGGGAAGGGAAGACTCAAAGTATATTTGAGCCCTTTCTTCACCAAATCGTGAAATCAAGATACAAGGCCTATATACCCTTTTAATGAAGACATATTAGGGACAGATGAAAATATTGTCTCTAATTTTTAAATGCTTTTGCTTTGATGTTTTTACACATGGAGGACTATGTTATATATTGAAAATCCTCCAGTAATTCCTTTCAGCAGAAGGAAGAGTTTGGATAAGATTGCAGCCTCAGTTTATAGTAAAAATTATTTCAGAAGTATATTTCTTCTTGCTTAATTTCACCAGTTGCATAAATTCTTAACATGACACCAAGTTATTGATGATTCCTCACAAATTTCAAAATTCTATTCAGGAAGAAAAAGTTTTAATTGCCCTTTTGAACTAGGCAACTATTGAACTAGGCAAATACTGTGACAAACCACTCTTTCAGCAGACTTAATCCAGTACTTTGTCAAATGTTTCATTCATCCTTTCAACACCCTTTCCTTCACACATATGGTCTGCAATTCTGGCTGTATATCTTCATTAAAGATTATTTCAAATCAAGATACAGAAAAGCCTAAGAAAGGTTAGCCCACACTGATGGACATAAATATTCACACACTTCCAGCCAGGCATATTCAACCTGTGGTGTTCAGAAGCTGTGTAGCTTCAGCAGCACAGTCCTTGAGCTAATTGTACACTGCCTCTCAGCAGGAGAATGACAGTCTATCTTGTAAGGGGAGAATAAATGAAAAATACTTGTTTTGCCTAAAAAAGCAAAGAGTGAGAGAAAATATGACTGCTATCTCCAAGCACACTTAAGCCGAAGGGCACAGCTGGCAAAAGAACGAGAGTAGAAAGTTACCATGAACATGTTCAAGCTGCAAAGCAGAAGATTTCTATCCAGTGGAACACAAAGGCTTTTATTTTCTTTCCAGCAGTGTTTTTCATGCAGTATTTCTAGTTTTGTTATGGCAGTTCATAAGTTTATGAAGGATCCCCTAAATTAAATACCCATTGTAGTAGTGATTGGACTGGATGGCTCTTCAAGGCCTTTGCTTGGCAGATGTGTGAAAAAATACTGAATTATCCCACATTCTTACATGCTATCTTGTAGCTAGCATATCTACCTACTTTCGTATCATGGATCTGCCTTTGAACACAGGCTGGAAGCCAAAGATGTATTCAAAGTAATATAGTTTAACTGCAGCCTGCATCCTCTTCCTACAGAAATGGCTGTCCAAGCTTTTTAAGTCTTAATTCATTCAGATTACTTATGCAATTTGAAAAATCCTTTACCTATTTTTAACTAAAAAGACTACCATGCAATCAAGCTAACTGTACTTTTGAAGTATATGTCACTTCCACACTGTGATATTCTGATTGGACAGGTTCAATTGCACTGTTATTTAGAGCAAATGCAAGAAAATGATGCATCATCAAACTTTTGACTTCAAAAACAATGCACTATTTAATAAAATTAATTACCTCCAAAGAAGCACTGTCATTTGCCATCAAATACTCCTAAAAATTTTTGGCAGCAATCGATTTATTCTGTAAGTAAACAAGTGATTCTAGAGAATGCAACTTGCTATTATTATTATCTTTAGATTAAATTAACTAAATGAAAATACCTGCAAAGGCAAACTTCAGTCAAAGGAGATGATTCCTGGAGGGCTTTTTAAATTTTTTTCATGGCCCAAAAAAAGCAGAAGGAAAAAGGAGGCTTTTCCAAAGAAAGATTCAGATCTACCTTAAGTATCCTGAAATGTCCCTTGAAGATCTGTCTGACCCTTGAAACACTGATGGATCATTAGACCTGAATTCAATAACTTTAGTATTCCCTGTATATCAAATCAAAACTATGTCTACAGTCTTAGTCCAGCTCTGCTCTTTTGGTTATGTTTTCACTCACTGCTATGCCTGGAATAGTCTGATTTTTCATCTCATTTAGGTACTATTTTTGTAAGAGTATTCCATAGTTCTGTTGTGATTTAACCCCAGATGACAACTAGGCACCACCCAGTCACTCACGGATTTATCCCCAGTGGGATGAGGGAGTGAGCAGGAAGAGTAAGACTGAAAACTCTTGGGTTGAGATAAAGACAGCTTAATAGGTAAAGCAGAAGCTATACATACAAACTATGCAAAAAAATGGAATTCATTCACTGCTTCTCATTGGCAGGTATTCAGTCATCTCCAGGAAAGCAGGGCTCCATCACGTGTAACAGTGACTTGGGAGAAAGAAATGCCATCTCTCCTTCCTGTACCCCATACCTTGAGGTAGGATGTTTCCAGCACACAGGGCCTGAACTGTGGCAAGCAGATAGTAAGGACACCATCTTTCTTTGATTTCCTAGATGGTGTGATACCTCTTTGGCTCAGGGAATCACTGTAAATTGCAACGTGTGTTTTTTATAAGCATTGCTTATAAAATATAAATAAATAAAGGGCTATTATTTACTCCAACTCAAAAATACAGAAAAAAAGAAAGTAAATATTTATTGCTGATGTAATTTTCAGTAAATTGTTCATTTACTGCTTAAGAGGGACTTCAGTTAATTTCTTTAGTTTTTTAGTTTTCTATAAATACCTGATAATATGTTGTGAGAGACTGGACTACCAATGATAAATGACTCAAAACATTTGCCTATTTATGGAGGTGGCAGTGTGCTTTATTGAGGCCAGTTTTATATCCCTTGAGAGAGGTAAGGTTTTGGGTGTGTAGTGGCTGGACTTTTCTCTCTTTGTTTCTTTTTCCTTATGCATTTTCTTAAGTAATATTTTTATAGTTTCATATTGCTATATTTCTGTAGAATTTCTGTAGATAATAACAACCAAAATGGCTACATACATACCTGTTTTCAGTTGCAAACAATTTGTTTTAGAATTAACCCTACATATGTGTGTATATATATATATATNCTATTCAGCCCCAAGGGATCTATTAACAAAACCTGGGTTATTCTGTCCTTTGTGGGGGAAGCTGGGAGCATATTTTAGAAAGTAGACCAATAGTTTCCAAACAGTTGGGAAAAAAACAGATATTCCACTAATGTTAATAGAAAGAAAGATGCTTTCCTCTTCAGATGTAAAATGAGTTATGCAGAATAGCAGGTCTGAATACAAGTAGTAACACTTATAAATTTCAAAATCTTACATTTAATCTAAACCTAGTCGGGCTACCAGATGGTTCTTTGCTTAAAAACAAGGATTTTTTGCTAGCATTCCACAAAGTACACAAATCACTGGAGAAAGTTTTAAAATTTATTTCTCTAAAATTTCTACTGTTGTTTTGAATTTAACTTCTCAATTACAGATAACTTTCTAAAATATTCCTGCAGTATTCTGTAGCACTTTCTCACCAATTCAAAAATATTTATTTGTGCACACATATTTTTTTTTACTTTTATCTTTATCTTGTTCTAAATAATTTAATTTAGGAAAAAAATTATTTAAATGTTTCAGAATAACAAGTAGCATTCTGCCTTGGTAAATTTGAATAAGAGAGAAANGTCCTTTGTGGGGGAAGCTGGGAGCATATTTTAGAAAGTAGACCAATAGTTTCCAAACAGTTGGGAAAAAAAACAGATATTCCACTAATGTTAATAGAAAGAAAGATGCTTTCCTCTTCAGATGTAAAATGAGTTATGCAGAATAGCAGGTCTGAATACAAGTAGTAACACTTATAAATTTCAAAATCTTACATTTAATCTAAACCTAGTCGGGCTACCAGATGGTTCTTTGCTTAAAAACAAGGATTTTTTGCTAGCATTCCACAAAGTACACAAATCACTGGAGAAAGTTTTAAAATTTATTTCTCTAAAATTTCTACTGTTGTTTTGAATTTAACTTCTCAATTACAGATAACTTTCTAAAATATTCCTGCAGTATTCTGTAGCACTTTCTCACCAATTCAAAAATATTTATTTGTGCACACATATTTTTTTTTACTTTTATCTTTATCTTGTTCTAAATAATTTAATTTAGGAAAAAAAATTATTCAAATGTTTCAGAATAACAAGTAGCATTCTGCCTTGGTAAATTTGAATAAGAGAGAAAATATCCCTAGTCATGCTCAGAGATCTGAAAAAATGTTTTTAATCACAATTTTGCCTTAAATTTGAATGTACTTCCCTAATTATTTTACTTTTTCTCATTAGTTCTCATGTGTCGAGCACCTACCTGAAGGATATTCAAGAGCATAAAACAATTTTCCATGGGTAACAGATATGAAAAAAAAAAAAAGACTATAAAGGGAAACAGTCGCCTTTTCAGTTCAATGAGAAAATACAGATTGTGTGCATGCATGTGTGACAAGATCTAAATCTTAATTGTGGATCAAATTTATTATTCTTTCCAAAAGAAATAAAAATTCCTCTTTCAGTTCCTGTGTTTCATCCTGTTTTCAGAGCAAACCCTGTCAGCTATGAGGCAGTCATAGCAACAGACATCTTAGGCTTCTATTATCCAAGGATGGAATAATCACAATACACCTGGAACAGATATCTCCTCTGAGATACATATACGTCCTTATTATTTGTGTTCAAATCACAGTGCACTTTCCAAATGGACAAAATTGAGGAGATTTTTCACAGTTTCAATAGAAAACTTCTGGATGGAAAGATAATGTCTTATATCTATTTTATGTTTCTTACCAAAATAGTGTCGTGCTTTCCTTAAGATTAACATGATAAAGCAGACAGGTGAACATAAAAACCAATCCTCCAGATTATTATTAGTGATATACTTGGAATGTAATATTTTATCTCAAATTGTTAGTGTTAAGCAGATATTTATAACTTTAACCTTGTAATTAAAAGTATACAGCAATATTAATAAAATTGTCACTGGAACATCCACATAATTTTTTATTTTATAAAGGACTTTGGTAGCAAAAAAAAATTTCCATAGGAAATAGGTAAACCAAGCAAACTGCTTTGAGGAACTGCAGGGCACATAGATCTGCCTTCTAAATTTTGCTGTAAAGTACTTTTAAAATTTTGTTAGGCAAAAATTATATATTTTTTGTGATTGTTTCTGAATATAACTTCCATTTATAGATATGAATAAATGCTTGGTGTATAAAATAGTAATTCAGTGGCTATGCAGTGTCTAAGAACTTTAAATTAGCTTTCAAGCTATACATCAGTTTATTGCTTCAAGAGTATTTGAAGTATTGAATTTAAAGGTTTGGGATTGTTTCCAAAATCACACTAAGCCATCATATAAAGCTGTGTTGCATGATATAATATGGTAAAGTTAAATATTATCATTCTGAGCTTATATGAAACATCAGTTGCATTCTAAGTAAAAACATGTAAAATATTGACTGCATTTCAACTACAATTTAGACTTTTTCTCTCTTCTTCAGAGCAGTATACCTGAATACTGTTTATACCTGGATTATCTTGGAACATTTAAAAATGTAACCTAAACCAGATGGCTGTGAAAATGACTGAAAACCAATAGAAAGATCTGACCGCAAGTTTCACCAATAGACCGTATCAATCACAGTGACACTGCTAATTACTCACTTTAACAGCCTATGTCCATTTGGCATTTTTTCCAAACAGATTTGATTTAGAACATCACTACATTGGAGACTACATACACATATTGAGACAGGAGGTGAGACTGAGCCCATCCAGTGTTCTTCCCTCTCCTGACAAAAAGCAGTCAGAAAAATCTCCCTTTTACTCTTCTAATTTGGAGCAATATGGCTCTAGTTTTGTTTTCCTTCTCACAATTCTTGTAGACAGATCTCTTTCTGCAGATTCAATCTATTTCAACTATTGCCTTTTGGGTTTAAGGAAAAATCTAAACTAAAATTGGCTTAGACCAGCATGATTGATTCTTGGCCAAAAGAATGGTTGCTGGTTTTGGCCTTTGTTGTAGCACAGCTTCACAGAAATGAAAGTTGATAAATTATCAACATTAGGAGTTTGACGGAAATTGATAGATAGTATTTTAGAAACATTGACAGAGAATGTGAGGACATTTTTCTACAAGCCTACAAGTTAGTGACAGAAAGAGAAATTAGAGAGTCTAGGTCAATTAATATACAATTTTAAATCACAATAATAATATGGTATGCATATATTAAATTTATCACCAATGAACATCTTAACATATTAACTAGAACAATTGAGACATTTTGCAAATATTTAATTAAGTATATTTTTAAAATATGTAATTAAAATGTAAAATATACATTTTAAGGAATGGTTCTCTCAAATATTTCCAAGTCTGTTTCTAGTCCTCATAATACTATACTCCTGCCAGGACATGCTAAGATGAACAAGGTGAAAAACTGATTTGACTTTAGCAACCTGGCCTTTACACAAAAGCTACGTGATTTCTGCTTGAGTGATCTCCTGACACTTACTAAAGGTAACATGAATTAATTGGGCCCTATGCTGTCTTCTTTAGTGAAACAAACAATACCACAGGCAACAATTCCAACATTTTACACTCGGAATCACTGATTTTTACAGGCATAAAATTACAATATTTGCTGAAACTTGTGTGAATGCAGCCAATTCTGAAATTCCTGCATATTCTCTGTGTATAGTTGTGTTTGTCTATATTATCATCTAAACTCACTGTGTTCTCTTCTCTGAGCTGCTGCTGAAGTCTTCAAAAAATTTTACTCTCATTTCTCTGTCAGTCTCATCTGAAGGGGGAGTTACTCTTAAATTGTGGGAAGACTAGACAAGTAATGTACTGTCACCAATGTAGCTAGATACGTTCTCCTTTATTTTAGCCAAAATGGCAGGTTATATACAGTTCAGCATAGTTTACATTTCCAGACATCCCCTCATTGGTGTGCAGCGTAAAAGAATGTAACTAAACATTGTTTATTCTATACTTAAGGTGGCTAAAGTGTTCAGACTAACATTCTAAAGTGTTCAGACTAACACTTTAGAAAGTGCTACTTTCTCCCTTGGCATACCTTAACATAATTTCTAACAACGTCACAGGCTTCAGGCCTTCACACAGGCCTGTACCTGGGTCAGGCTGGGATGACCAAGCTAATTCAGGAGCAGGTCATGCCCTTGCTCTCTAAGAAATTCTACTACTCTCATCTAAATTTCATTGACTGTTCTGAAATGTACTCCACTGTTTCCTGCCAAAATATATATAAAAAAGGCTCCTCAAAAGTAGTCAAGCTACTCACCAGCTCACTAAGTGTGAAGTGACTAGTGGCAATACTTTGCAGACTTTATCCACTTGTATATGAACTGCCAAAAGCAAGGGATTTCTAGGAAATCTGAAGGAACAAAAATAACTATTGAACTTGGTGTCTGTCCTGTGCACTCTAAAGGCTTTGAGTGAAAGAGAAAGCACAGTGTATACTGAACAATCTACTGGGTATATTCTTATCCACAAATATCTAAACTGATTGTCGCTGAACGATGTATATAACAAAAAAGTGCACGTTTCTCCACTTTTGTAAGCTAGAATCTGAGTGGTATGTGTTGACACAAGACAAGACACATTATTTTCTCATCTTGTCAGAGAAGAGAAACAAATAAATGTCAGGTGCAAAACCAGTATAAATAATATGTCACCCGTACTTTAAACATCAAGATGTGGAATTCCACAGAGATGCGAGATGCAAGATATGAGTGAGCTATGGAGGTGGAATCTGCTTTTGGCCAGCATTTTATTTGAGGTAATTAACTTCTAAAATATTTGGTAAATGGCTGATTTAAGTTTTTAAAGGCTTCTTATTATCTTTTATTGCTCTTTTGAATAAGCCAAAAAGTGATTTTTTAGTACATAAGGAAGGAAAAAAGCAGATGCAAAATTGTGCCTCGGGAAATTTTTTTAATTTTCTTACTATAAAGTGTCCTACATAGTCAGGCAACAAAATTAAATTTGAGTCAAGATCAGAGAGATAGTTGGTTTATTGGCTGCTCTGACTGACAACATAAGTCTAATTGCATTACTAAGGGATTTTTTTATTGTAAGGGCAGAATAGCCACCAACATGTGACAGAAGGCTTTCTAATGAAATGTGTTCTGTCACCAATGTCAGTTACTGTATTTTATAATCTCTGAGATGTGTGATCATTTTGACTGTCTTTAAATTAATAACATGATTTTGACTGTCTTTAAATTAATAACATGCTGTTTGTCAGATTGATGGACCTTCAATTAGCATTAAAAAATGCTGACTTTTGCGTCACTTAGGTGAAATTAGGATATCTTAATTAAGAAGAAAACTTGGCATTATACGTCATATAAGTGCAAAATCTGGTTTCTTCAGATTCTCAGAGGTAATGTAGGATTTATGTTTCCTTCATGGCAGAAAATGAATGTTCAAATTGAGCGTCTGCTCATGTAATTCTTGTGGCAGACACAAAGGGAAAATATCTTGTGGAGGTGCACAGGTATACATAAAACTTGGCTCCTCAATTCAAGAAAATCTTCCATTTGATCTAATTGTATAAAATAGCAGCTGCACATGGAGTGAAGATGCCTAATTTGGGTTTTTAGGCTAAATTAGAGGAGATTAAATGTTCATTAAGGAATTATAATGACTGCAAGGCATAAATGAAACAATTCAAGTAATTTGATCCTCTGTCGGGTTGTGTTCTCTTTTAAGAATATTTGGCAGATGCGGATGCTATTGCCTAGAATATGGATAACTTCTTGCTGCAAGATATTTATGCACAGAATCCTCCACAGAGAAGTTCCCCAGCTCCCATCATTACCCATGAATGCATTCATCAAATGAGAAGCCTAGGTTTTAGTGGGAATTTTGTTGGTGAAAAGGAGGTTGTAAGGTGTCAGTCTTTCCCTGGTAGTAGCTACTGAGGAATCAGGGGGTTTAGGATTGTGTTCCATGCTGTCTGTAGAGTTTTTGCTCAAAGAAGGACATCCCTTCACTGGCTTGTTTAAAAGTGAAGATGCTTTTATGCTGAGTAGCAAAGATAAGTTCAAAAATATGAGACATTCCAATGATGGTATTAATAGGAGTTATATGCTGGTATTGCAGTGTAGTATAGCTGAACCCTCCAAGGAGATAAGAAAACCTTTCACCATGTGGGGCTAAAATCGCCCCACTGACTACCACCTTTGCTATAGGGTCTACAGCTGGGGTCTTTTCTATTTACAAATAGACATCTATGATGAATCAACTTAAGTGTGCGCTACAATTTGTGTGCACTTGTCATTTTGACAGACCTTGCTGTTCTTTCTTGTCCAAGCACAAGAAAAATTGAATACCTGCTCTGCAGAGATAACCTGTTATTGCAGGCAGATACTCCATAAACAATCCTTATACTATAGAAAAAAATGATCTCTTATTGATAGGGCAAAGTTTAGGGAGAAAAATTGTGAGCAGAACGTAGAGAAATATGCCACCTGTCACATAAGAGAACATGTATATATATGTCTATATATAAACATCTTCTGACATGTAGATTTTAACAAAGGCCTGTTTCTTAGATTTCTCAAAAACCCCACAAACAAATAAACAAAGTGTCCCCCATACACAATCAAAAATATAATTTGCTGCAATACTTCTTGTGGAGGGACTACTGAGATGGGATGTGGCACTCCTGCTGAGACTAGCATACATCTAAATCAGGTGTATTTGGGCTGATAAATGTTTTTTCCAAACATACACTTCCTCTCTCTGAAAACCTAATTTAAAATTATTTTTATTAACTCAAGCGGTTAATTCATACCTAGAGATATTTATGAATTTATTACAAAATTTTCTGTGTTCACTATAGCATTAACATCTTATAAGTCACTATTTAGGAAATCATTTGCAAATTTAATAAAGATGATTGCTGAATATAAGGGATGCTGAACAGCAGATATCTTTTGGAAGAGATGTATATATTTACTTTATAAGGAAAGGAAGCTATAAAACACACCCATCTCATTTTCATTTTCTTTGACAATTGCTCCATGTATTCAAAGAAAACCAAGCTGTTTTAGGTGATGGAAAGTAGAGGGGAAAAAATTAGTAACCAAGTAAAAAAAAATCTTTTTCATCATGCATAAGCAATCTGTTGAAGGAAAAAAGTTATAGATAGTCTAAATATATTTTATGGCTGAAAATTCTCATGTGTGAAAGCTGTAACATGCAAAATTTTATCTTCAAATACAAACTACAGTGGAGCCAAGTGCCACATTATCTGCAAACAGAATTACAAGGACCATTAAATCATTAAACCATTAAAATCATGATAAAGCACAAACTACAAAAAAGTTAATGGAAGTTCATTTTCTTGAGGATCATGAGGCAAACCCTCAGGTCCAGTTTCTGGCTTTTCACTTAGAAAGGAGAAGGATTTCCTATTCAGCCAATGTGCCTACTGCATTTTACAGTCCCCCAGAGGGAGCTTACGGGGTAGGTAGCAGGCAGTCATTACAAAGATTAATGGAGCTAGCACCACCTTTTCTGCACTCTAATAGGGAAGGTGCCTTTACCGCCTGCTCCTTCCTCTTCCAAATAATGATGTTTTGTTTTGCCCTCCATTCAAGTTAGCTTTAAGCCACAGACTAGGGCACCAAATCTGTAAGGATCTGCAGAACCCCAGAAAGTATTTTTCACAAATTGATATCAGCATACTGGATGTCATTACTTGCATCTCTGACTGAGAAGATTCATTTAGGCTTTTTACTAAATCCTTTGTTCTTGTAGTCATCTTTCCCTAGTTCTATTGTGTTTCAGAAAGAAAAATCAAAACAAAACTCTTTATAATGTGTTCTCAGATTCTTTCAAAATACTGAAAATCTTTGCTAACAATCTGAAAAGTAGTTGTATGTACTTGCTGTATTAATATTTTTAAGTAGGCCACAGAGACCATTCCTTTTTGGAGAGGCTGCAGATAACAAATTTGAGCATTCACTGCTAGTTTTTCACAAAGGCCAAGTGTTCCCTTACAGTTCAGAATCCCTTGATCTCACCTATAAACCTGCTATGCTGCTGTGCTGTAATTTCCCATGCATCTGTGAAAACACCAGCAGTATATGTACAAGAGAGCAATAAGCCTTAGAAAGTTTCCCAGTGGGTCCATCAATATAACTTAGTGGCATTCTACCTCACAAAAGGACATGAAAAAGTAATGTGGAATGGCTATGCCTTCATTCTATAACTTGAGTGTTTGTGTCATTTAAGAGCAACATGCTAGAGCTCCTTCCTTACTTCGGGACAGACAGATAATTGTACTTTTTTCAATCTCATGTCATTCTATCTCAGTTGATTTCTCTCCAACAGCCATCAAAAATTTACATTTAGGTGGATAGATCCTCTAGCCTCTGCTCAGCTAAAATTTATGTCCACTTTTAAAAGGACATTTAAAAGTCCTGTACTGAAATTCAATGTAAGACAAATACATATGTTCAGACATGCATGTTTTAGATGTTTTCTTCCAAATTTAGCAAAATAATTCC
Source organism: Hylia prasina (assembly GCA_013397195.1). Lineage (NCBI taxonomy): Eukaryota > Metazoa > Chordata > Aves > Passeriformes > Sylviidae > Hylia > Hylia prasina. Next base: position 190,137 of record VYXD01016602.1, read on the forward strand.
GTCCACAACTGGTTTCAGTGAGACTACAGATGGAATAATGTACCATTGGCAGCAGATGCAGATACAGTGAATTTAAGAGCTTCAGTGTCACTCTTCATTAAGCTGTCACTACATAATACCTCACATCTAGCAGGTTATTTAATGGGGGCACACTGTTGTGTGTGATGTCCATTGTCTGTTAAAGATAATCTGCAGTACGTATTTCCCTCAGATTGTAACTGAGACTGTAGTGTGTTATTTTTAATTTCTCAAAATAATGAAAATTATACAAAACAGTGTAAAAAACTTACATTATTTAATTTTTAAATAAACTCCATTCCAAATTTCTTATCTTGGTTTTAGAAAAAGACATGAATACTGAAAAAAACCTAATTTTTGGTCTTTCTCAAAATGCTACAAATGATTGAACAACTTCACAATTGCACTGTAGTGAGAAACCACTGAGATACTTCAAGACATAAATGTCTTTCCATGCATAGACCACTGGAACTCTTGAAATTTTTCTCATTCTTCTCCTATTACTAAAAAAATCCATTCATTTGATAATGAGTTTCTTGACTTAGCTTCAGAAGAAGGTATCTAAAATTGTATTATTTTACATCATTTTTTCTGGTAGAGATCATAGCTAATACTAATGTTGAAGAGTAGATTAATGTGATTACCTAGTAATTCAGTAATTGCTCTTTTCTTAACCCTTATTAGAATTTTATACAGGAAAGTAGTCTGTGGACTCTAACAGTGCTCTACAATTATCTATCAATTTTGAAGAAACTGAAAGACACCATAGGGATTAATATTGCACTTTTTAGAAAGTCTGATATGTGGGGAAGAAAGTTTAGAAAATCGAAGCTGTGTTTTAAATTGTAATACTTTTTTTTTTTTTTTAATCTATTGTTAAGTGATTTGGGAAAAGAAGAAACAGAACTAATTGTTAAAATTGAAAGTTTATGTACTTTATAATCCCTACCACAAGTAATGAACTAAAATCTGACTCGAAACTCAGAAGCAAGTGTAGTTGTCAGGTTTTATCTTGTGATGTTTATATCAATATACCCTGCATAGAGAAAATTTCTAGCAGTCATCTTTCTCCCTGAGCTGCTGATATGAATAAACAGAATTTAATCATGATTGCTTCTATCCTGATCTAGAAATTTTGGTTAGCAAGACACCTTTTCTTTTTCTCATGACAAGGAAGAAAAGGCATTACCCAGGTAAAAAAGAAAAAAATGTTTTCTGAGACACCCAGTGTGGCTAGAAAGAGTCAAATTTAGAGCTTGGCAGCTTGTCAAAAACTGTATGTGTATTGCAAAACTGAATGAAAATATCAGGACTTGCTGACATTGCCATCTCAGCAGCTGCAAGACCACACAATTTTGTTCACTTTTGTCTTGTTTTCCTGCGTCCATTACCCTCTGTATTTGAACTGTTGCCTTGAGAGCAGTCAATCATAATTTTCCCAAGGAATTGTCATATAGACAACAGCCAAGTACACTGATAACAGCATTAAAGTTAATTTTATTTTACTCAATTTAGAAATGTTGCCACACTAGATTAGACCATTTATTCATTTAATCTGTCAGCAAGCTTCTAGCAATGGGTAATGTCGTAAAAGAATGTTCTCATGGTGCAAGAAGCCAAGTGTGAATAACTACATTCACATGAGAAACAATTCTTTCATTACCAGTACCATGACTGCCCTCTGCATAAAAGGAGATTTTAATATTTTTGGCACACACTCTGAGGTTCATCATCAAGGAAAACTAACTTATAATTAGAGCTTGACCTAACAACCAGCTAACACAAAGTAAATTGCTTAGAAGTATGAAAGTAAAAGCTGTGCTAGTAGGAGAAACTGGTACCTACCAGACTTTTACTAACCTCTAACTCAGAAAAAGCAAGTTTTTGAAATTATACTGGTTCTATTTGAAAAAGCTTGCAAGAAAGAATTCCCTGAGATATATATAGAGATTAGATAGATAGATAGATGATAGATAGATAGATAGATAGATAGATAGATAGATAGATAGATAGATAGAGACATGTTTCCCTGAGTAAAGAAACTATATTTCACTCTTTTGAGGGAAAACTGTGTTCTAGGTTAGGCATAAACTGGAAGTCTGACTGCCAGATTTCTTATTGAAAATATCCAGAACACTAGCCTTTTAAGTAGTGTGGACACTGCTGACACTCAATTTCAGGATAAGCAATTACTAACAAAAGCTTTCTGACACCAGCTGCTGTTTTAATTTCCATCTCTATCCTTCCCATTTCCTGCTTGTGGGATTCCTGCTTTTCCCTCATGGCAGACATAGTGAAACAGCTGGATGAGAGTGATGTGAAGAGTTAGACAGAACTGTGGGTGACGACTCCTTTCTATGTAGTGACTTCACCTGCAACATCACAAGAAACAGAAGTTGCTGGGTTCAGAAAAATTGAAAAATAATTATGGTGTATGAATTTTAATAAGTAGCACGGGGTTTAAACTTGCAATAAAAACTCCACATATTATATGGTACTGCTGGAAACTCCAATAGAAGGATAACCCACAGAAGATGTTGTAAGAGATAACTTGAAGAAAATTAGAAATCTTATATAGAAAGTAAATTTCATAATCGTGATTTTTCTTACAGTTTTTCAGCCCTGTACTCTCTGAACATGGAAACAGTATTAAAAGGAAAAATGGTTTTACAAATCCTATCACTGCATTTACGTTTCTGAGGCAGCATTAAAAACATGCACCTGCACAATAAAAATGATACAATGAAAAACATTAAAAAATTTTATCACCTATTTTCTGGACAAAATAAACCTGAACCAAATATCCTGAACTGTGCAAGAAAACCTAATAATCATTAAAATATAGCAGCTTCGTTTATACCAATGAGGGTAGCCCATCTTAGTTAATATATTTCATGTAATGCTAAAAAGATCTTTATAAAAATATTGTCCAAGTTCTAAAATTACTTTCTTTCTGAATTTGCATGCGAGCTAAACTGTCTGTGGCAATGGATTAGACATAAAATTTGGGAAGATCACATCAAAACCACTGTACTTCTTTAACAGTTCGATTTTTTAAATCACAAAATTTGTGAAAGCATATATATGACTTTCCCAGGCAAACTCATCCTATTTTTGGATGATTTTAATGACATAAAATGATCTTTTCACTGCATATTTATTAGTATATGCTAAATTCCTCTTTAACTGTCCTCTATTACTTGTTAATGCTCTTTCTCTTTACTGGAGTACTGCCTCATGTTTCTTATACATTTAGGGAAGTAATCTTTACTGTTCAAATTTTCCACTGGAGTGCATTACTTGAAGAATTGTATATAACCTCAGTACTCATTCATTTTAAAGAACTTTACTAGTGAAAATGAACTTTTGAACTCAGATGTTGATTATTTGGGAACTTTTTACTGATGTTAATTGGCTTTATAAACCTCCTAACAGTGTTTAAATAATAAAGAATTCCTTCAATAGTCTGACCAGTTTGTTTTAAGAAAAAAAAGCATATGAAAAATTAGGATATCAGACCCCTAGTTTAACAAGCAATGTGCTATCTACCATTTTCTTTCTTTTCTGTTCTACTAATACTTTTCAGTTCTTTTTGTTATACTTTTCTGAAAGACAGCTTGCTTCTCATTTCTGTGCTGGCCCACTCAGAATGACACTTTTGGTAAACTGGCAATTTAAACTCTATTATTATTCTGCATTAAACTGCCACAGAAAGCCAGTCAGATATTGCGATTTTTTCCATCCAGCTGTGCTGAGCTACAAGTAGATATGAAGTAATTGACCTTATTGTTCACCAAATTGTACAATGCTTTGCTACCTACTGTTTTGTGCCACTCACTTCACTTCATGTATCTTTACAAGTCATGACCTTTATGGGATATTACTCTCCAACACAGACAAAAAACACTTTTACCAAAGTAAAACATTAGCCACAATCAGCACAACACTTAGGCAACAGGAAGGCCAAGCAGACCTTCACTGTTAAGATTAGAGATTCTAGATAAGATTTTTTTCTAACATGGGAAAAGGAGAAATAGAATTGCTTTTATGAAAACAAACACTTGAAAAATCTCCAGTGATGAGTTAATCTTTCCTATTCTCCCAGACAGACATGGTGGTTTATTTTGTAGTTGGAAAAACTGTGCATAATGAATGTACTACACAGAACAATTAAAAAAAAAATTAAAAAAAAAAAGCTGTAAAAGCAGTCCAACAGGCTAAAACTCTATAGATTTCATTTGACCTTAGAGAATTGTTAATCCACTTCAATGGTACAGACTGCTAAAAGCAAAAATCCAGAGTTTATTAAATAAAGCCTTACATGTGCACCAACACTGAGTACAGCGGGAAAATCCTCTCTTTTTCCCTGCTAGCATTCCCATGTTTACTGCATCCCAGGATGCAGTTTGCCCTCTGGGGTACCAGAGCTCACTGCTGACTCAAGTCAACCAGCAGTCCCAGATTCCCTCCTGCAGGGCTTGATTTTCACCCAGCACACCGTGAACTCACTCATCCCACAGCTGGATGAGATATCCAGGAGAATTCTAAGAGGAACAGTAACAGAAACCCTACAGTTCTCTGCTCCCTGTTACAAGAGAGATATGGGCAGAGAGCAACAAAGGGCCACAAGGATGATTACAAGGACTGGAGCATTTCTTCTGCAGGGAAAAGATGAGAGGGCTGGGACTGTTCAGCCTTGAGAAGAGAAAATTCAGAGAGGTCTTATTAATGTATGTAAATAGATGAAGGGAGGGTACAAAGAGGACAGAGCCAGGCTCCTCTCAGTAGTGCCCACTGACAGAACCAGAGGCAATGGGCACAAACTGAAGCATAGGAGGTTAGCTCTGAACATCAGGAAACACTTTAGTACTGTGAGGGGGACTGAGCACTGACACAAGCCATCTGGAGATGTAGATTCTTCCACCTTGGGGATGATCCTGGGCAACCAGATCCATGAGGCTCTGCCTGAGTAATTGGGGTGGCTCAGATGGCCTCCAGAGGAACCTTCCCACCTCAACCAGGCCGTGATGAGCAATGTGGAAACTGTGGCCCACGGAGAGCCTGTGGGCCTGATTTTCTGAATCTAAGAATTTTTAGTCTGTTAGCAGCTGCTGAATTTTCCCAAGGGAGAATTTCTTGGGAAGGTTTCTTCCCAAAACAATCCTGGTAAACAACGATCCTTTCTCAAAACAATCCTTCGCCAGATAGTGTTTTGCTGTTTGACTGGGAATCAAACCCAGGTAGACTGCTTGGAAGGCAGTTATGCTAGCCTTATGCTACACCATTTGAGAAAGGATCGTTGTTTGCCAGGATTGTTTTGAGAAGAAACCTTCCTGAGACACTCTCCCTTGGGAAAATTCAGTGACTGCTAACAGGTTAAAATTTCTCAGATTCAGAAAATCAGGCCCACAGAAAGCCCACACTGAATCAAGTTTTTTTCTGAAGGACTGTGTCCTTCAGGGACCCAATACTGGGGCACTTCATGAAAGACTCAGCCCATAGAGGACCCACACTAGAGCAGGGGAAGAGTGTGAGGAAGGATTGGCAGAGGTGAACACTTATAGGCCAACTGCAATCACCACCCATCTCTGATCTGCTCAACAGGGGCAAGAAGGAAGTGAAGGACTGTTTTTTAAATACTTACCAGTTTTTAGAATTTCATTTTGAAAAAAAGGATTCAAATTAAACTAATTTCATCACTGGCCCTGAGGTTAGCTCAGCTGATTAGGGCCTGGTGCTAGTAATACCAGGGTCATGGATTCAATCCCTGTATGGGCCATTCACTTAAGAGTTGTACCTGATCATCCTGTCTGGGTCCCTTGCAACTCAGAACAATCTGTGATAGTATTTTGTTATTAAATAACATAAGTAAAAAGAATAATAATACTAAAAAGACTCTGTCATGAAAAGAGGATTAAATGTTTCTCTGTTTTACCAGGATAGTTTTATAGAACTTAAAGAAAAAAAAAAACAGAAATCACACTTTGCATGAAAATACAAAGAAAATTACCTCATTTTTAAACTTTTATTTTAAAAATCAGTTTAGTTCATCACCTCTATAAAAGTTGCAAAAAAAAGGCACAGAAATACTTTTCTTGAAGTGGATAGGATTTGTTATTGCCCTTTTCATGTATGGTGTAGGTAATTCTGCTGCACTGCAGATTCCAGATAAAGTAATTTTAGTACTTCATTGTCCATGATATGTTGAAACACATATCTTATACATGGCATGCTAGGAAAATTTGTCACGCTTCATTTAAAGAAACTTGAAGGAAAGTTAAATCACATAAGTAGCTGATTTTTCTTTATTATTTAAATAGCAAAAGCATTTTAAAATTAATAAAATGTTTTTTCTACTCTTTATAGTGAACTTTTAAATTTTATACTTTGAGATTTTGGGTTTTAGCATAAGACTGCAATATTGGAAGGAATGAACAAGCAGTGGTTGAACTGACTTTTGTTTGTTTTTTTGGCACAGGGAATTGGTGTCACCCTGTCTAGTCTGGATGAGTGTTCATTAAGCTTTTGGGTTTAGAAAAATCATCCAATATTTTGGCATTATGGCTGGTTAAAAGAGAAAATTAAAAAAAAAAAAAAAAAAGGAAAACCAAAAAAATCCCGGGGGAGTANACCAAAAAAATCCCAGGGGAAGTACATAAGACAGAACTAGCAAAGAATACCATGTTGGATTTCCTATTCATTACAAGTTTTATTAGAGAACCTAAAGTATTCACGTGTACTTTGAGAAGGATTGCCTGCAGCACATTTCCGCTAGAAGGAGGCAAAAGAAATTTGTTCTGTTGTAGGTTATTCTGTCTTCATAGACTATCAGATCTCAAGACTCACAAAGCAAAATCCAATGCCCAGCATTCAACCTTCCATGGGACTATGAATGAGAAAGAGCAAGGCAGATAATTTTGTAGATCTTATTCCAATTCTCTTTTGCAGGTGTTCTCAAGGAAAAACCACCCTTTTCTCAGTTCATACTTATATAACACTTCTGTGCAGAAGCATTCCATAATGTCTAGGGCTCTGCAATACCTTTTGAGAACAGAAGAACATGGTTTGATTTATTTCTGTGCTCTAGTCTATAATCCTGTGCATCTAAATCACAGAAGTACAGAATATGCTGAACTGGAAGGGACCCACAAGGGTCTTCAAGTCCAACTCCTAAGTGAATGACCCATACAGGGATCAAAGCCACAATACATTTCTTAGCATAAGAAACAGTTAGCTGTTCTTTGTTCTTATTGAAACTTTAAACACTAGTTCAAAATCCTTTCATATTTTTTTAATCAGTCAATTGAAAAATATATTTGCTGTGCAAGCACCAAATTTAAGAGACACATTTATAAGTTCATCTGGATTTGTTCCTCACCACAATAAAAAACTTGGTGGCTTCATTTTACATCTCTCTTTGTGGATCCTGAAGGCTCTTAAACACTCATTACTAGTAAGAACTTCAGGGCAAAGTACAGAGATACAGCTAGTTACTGACCTTCCAAACTTATTGTCATTGCAAAACTGTTTGGGATAAGACAGCAGCAAATATCTTTCTGTTATGAACATATTTCTGTTACTAAATCTGTACTTCATAAAAATATAACAGGGCAAACTAGCACCTGGTCAATATACAAGGATTCAAGAGGTCAAAGATAAATTCAGTTTTAAGATATTGCAATGAACAGTCCCCTTCCTATTTTCAAAGTTCTGTCATAACGAATTCTTAATAATAAAGACCACTAATTTATATTAATATTAATTTATATATTAATTTTTAGAAAGCCTCTATCTGTAACATCTATGTGTCATTAGAAAATTATAGCAAAGAATACATTTAACTAAATATGTATTTTCTAAATGAAAGTATGTATAATACAATGGGATGTTATATTTCATATGCTAAGAAATGTCTTTAAATAAGATACTATTTTTGAATGGTTCATTATCCGTAGTAGTATAAGTTCAAAAGATCGTCACCCACCAAGAGTTAATAGAGAATCTATCAAGAGTTAATAGAGAATTTTATTCCATACCTTAGAACAGCAATAACCTAACAATAAACAAAGAATTGATATAAACTAATACACCGCAATATTTTACTTACTGAAATAAGGCAATACAAACTTAACATTACATTTTCTTTGGCTTCCTGATATGCTATTCCTTTTCAAGGAATGAGACTGTGGTCTCATAGAAACAAGAAGCCTAGGAAAGGCAGATTATGATGGTTCTGACTAACCACCAAGTCTTCATGCTGTTATCTTTTTTCTTAATTTAACGGGAGAATTGCTTACCTCAAAGAATGTGTCATGTGCTGCACTTAATAAATGTTAATAAAATGCTTAGAGTCTCAGAAAAGTTCTATCTAAATGCCAAATATTATGATAAATAGCATTCTTCATTTATGCAGACTATTATATTCATTTCAAAAACTCATTTCTCTATAGTACACTGGCACATCCAATTTCTAGACTAATAGTATTCTATATGGAATTCATAAATGTTCCACAGAATAAAACAACACATTATTCTTTTCCTTTCAAAATATATCACACATTTTTACAATAATTTTGACAGAACTCAGAGGGTTAGAAACATAACATACTTGACCATCTCCTTCTTATCATTTACCACATGGCAGATTTAGCTGCTCTGAATAAACAGATCTGACGTTCCCAAAGAGTGCAGACAGGAAAATAAATACGCCTGGAGTAAGCTGCTGCACAGAGTAATAATGTGGCTTCAGAATGATCCCAATCTTTAAAACCAAGGCATCAATTAAATAAAAATTAATGGCATATTAAGAAAAGCTGCACTGGTTTAAAATGACAGGGCTAAAACTGCCTGGAAGTAATATTCACATGATGTCCATCATGTTCCTGTATGACAAATATATAGCTTCACAGAAGCATCAAGTACTTCCTAATATCATTTGTATGTCATTCATTTTATTTTCAAGGATTAAAATCTGTTAGAGCCTCATATTTTAAACATGTCAATAGGAAAAATATTCAAAATCACTAGTAAGATTACCAGGTTACCAGTTTTCTTCTGAAAGCTTCAGTAGGATTTTTAGTCTGTGTTTCTAAATGATGCTCCAAAGGGGGGGAAAAAAAAAAAACAACAAAAAAACCCAAACAAACAAACAAAACCCCACGCTAATAAACTTTTACAATGACTTCTGGAGAAAATTTTTGATTCTTGACTGCCAATCCTGAAAACTTAACTCTACAAAACCCCTGGAGATAATCTAGGCCGTCAGAAAGATTCAGTAAGATCTGTTTTCAGTATGTTTTACGGTTAATTTTCTAGGAATTATTTCTTGTAGGAAACAAGTTTCTTTTCTTTGGGTCAGTGTAGGGTCTATTTATAAACACAGATGTTTATTGGGCTTAGTAAAATATTCAGACTGGAAGTGACTGGACAGCAGTGCAAGCACCTTATTCAAGAAAAGGACTAAAGATGAGGGCTCATTCCTATCTTAGTCCTTTTGCACCCAAATCATGGAAGCTATGCTCAAAAATGTGTCTGTGCATGTACGGATTGTACAGGGAACAGGAAATATAGAAACATACTTACATTTCATTTATATAAAAAGTAAGACATTTTGTTCCTTGAATATGTATTCCCCTTTCAGCAATTCTTAAGCCTGAGTGTTTAGACTATACATGAATTAAGATTAAAATTCAAAGTTGATTTGAAGTAGGAAAAACACAGTAATGACAAATTTTTTAATGGATGATTATGCTCATTCTCAGAATGCTGTCATTGTACTTGCCAAAATCCTTCCTGAAGAAACCAAAGTCATGGTACAGAATGAGTAAATAAAGAGGACCTCCACAGAGGGGAATATCTAACTGGGAATCCACTTTTATCCCCTAGACTATAATCATGGGGATAACAAAAGGCCAGTAAGCACTTTAAAGGATAATTATGATTTCCAAAGAAAGCCTATAATTTTTCTGATGAAAAGCATTCTTGGTCATACTCATTTTTAAGTTCTAAGCAACAAGACACTTTTTCTAACACAGTACACTTCTGTAAAAGATAGAATATAATTAAATTCCTCTATTTAGTGAGGACTAAGGGAAAACTTTTTCACACTTTAAAACCACTCTTTGAGAGCATTGCAATTGAACAATGAAAATCATAATTGTTTCCTAAAAGGGAAAGACATACAAGGTAGACTAAAGTAACTGCTGAATTACTCCCGAAGAGCAGTAACTAGCAGCCTAGAGAGAAGGAGTACAAAGAAGTGAAACAGAAGTTGAAGTGCTACTGTAAAAAAAAAACTCCTCTGTAAGTCACCTCGCTTCTCACAAATGCCCTGAAACCTTTCTCCTATTCATCTCTTCTAGTGCATGAAATTTTGAGTCAGAATTTTTTGAACAAGTTTAAAGCAGATGGTGGTGTTTTTCCAGCACAAGTATATCATCGTCCTTTAGTAAATCCTATGGTGTTGTCAACCTCTTGCATTATCCAGTGTAATAACCAAAACGACTTCTGTTGAGTCACCTATTGCATTTGCCTGCAGAATACATAGAAAGACAAGGTTTGTAAAAAGTTTTCTTTCATCTGTATTAATTATATACATATCATAACCTTGCAGCTCCATAATACTATTGACACTGTTAATAAAGAGATTGCAAGATTTCTACACTCAGCACTGATATTTGACAGACTTTTTCCCTCTAAACTTTAGCTGAACCTGATTTAGCAGGTTGGTTTTTAGCAGATCTTTTTTTTAACAATTGGCCAGGTGTCTGTGGCTATCTTATCTTTATATGGCAACAACACAACAGTTTTATGACTAACATCATAATGCTGTATTGAGAAATATAGACCTGGTATAACAGCTGAGACCTTAGGAAGGGGAGACGCAGGATATGGCACAGAGGTGCACTGACACAGGATGATGAATTGAGACACAGGGTGGCAATGGACACATGGTTGTAAATGCTCAGCCATGGTCAGCTATTGACTTCAAAACATTAAGCTGGAAAAAAATGATCTTTAGATTAATTAAAAGAAAACAGTAAAAGAAATAGCTATTGACAAATGTAGGCAGCAATGTACATGGTAAGTTCAGATGTAAATTCCAGATGCAGGCCAATGAAAAAAAGAGCAAAGTTATATAAGAGCATTCTAGAAAACATAGAAGTACATCCTAAACTGAGAAAGAAGAAAACACCAACATGAACCAAGAGATCACCAAGTGCTGAAAAGTTATCATAACATGTCATCAAGAGTGTGACTCGTCTTCATCGAAGATTAGAAGCTGGATAGCTGTAAAAGAAGTCTTTTATTGCATTGTTAAATCAGTCCCATGAAGGCAAAGTTGTTAGAGTCCACAGCAGTATGCAGAAGCCTTCTAACATAAAGTCTCTAAGTCCCAGGCAGAAACAGCAGCCACAGGGGCAGTGGAGGCCTCAGCAGTCTGTGTCCTGTGAGCCTCTTATCCGTAGCAGTCACTGCAGTAGCAACAGCAGCACTGGTGCTTTTGTGAGTCCTGTGTGTGTTCTCAGAGTAGTGCATTTTTATTCTATTTTTATCCAATTAGGTGCTTACACAAACTCTCTACAAAAGTGTTGGACCTATCCTAACCTAAAATTGATATGTGAAGGAAACGCAAATTCTTACACAAATTCTACGTATATAGCTCTATCTACCAATTTCTAGCACGGCTACATTATTTTTATTATGACAAGAGTTTAACTAACTTTGCAAAACGCAATTTACTAACACCGGCTTTTATTTTTAAGACACTTAAAAATCCTTTGTTTATTTAAAACTAAACTTGCATTTCTACCTCATGTTTGTGTGAATTAATGTATTTTAGTTTTTCTGAAGGTTCAAATTCAATCCTCACATTTCTGGGCACTCCTGGGCCTGTATGGATTTGGGGGGGATTCATACTCCAACAATAACATTTACTACACAAACTTGTAGTTTGTATAGTAAATGGAAATGGAATACAAGTACAAACGAGCTCTGTAGTACTGCATCATGACAGATTCCTAGGTAGGCATTTATGGAGAAATAGTAATAGGTAATTAGAAAGAAGAATAAAGAAATCAATTCCTTCACTGAAAAACAAAAACAGTGGATACACTGAAAACTAAGAATAGATACTTATACTTAGGCTAAACTCAAGTCAGCAGACTACATCCCTAATAAAATAATTCCAAAAATGAGAAAAAAACATTTCAAAGTAGAAAAGAGGATTTAATCTCTATCATAATTAGAAATCTGTGAGAACTCAACAGTCCTATCTATGTCATGTCCTGCAGTCATGACTATTGAGTCTCCCTCAAATGGCACTTGATACTTACATTTAGGCAACTAAAGGCTACCTCTACTGACAAGACAGCAAAACAACTTTCTGGAAGCTACTGATAGGCACAGCTGCCATGACACAGGATCTTTAAAAAATGGTACAGACTTCAGTAAAGACTGCTGGAAATGGGAGGTATCAGCACTGACGTAAAACACTGAATTCTGCAATGAGTGACCTGTAGTATAAGCTGAGTAGTTCTCTATTTGGGCCAATAAATATAAATATTTTATTCTTGAATAGAATTTCAAGGAAACTAAGGAAAAGAATATTTGCTTTAAATAAACCTTTGATTTTTTTTTTTCTAAGCTGGAACTCCTGTTACTTGTAGATTCATGAATTTCTCTGCTCTTTCTTAAACAAAACTATGCTCTTACATAGAAAATTGTAATTTGTCTTAAAATGATTGACAACTTTACATGTGAAGGAACATGAAAATGTACATGAAGAAGAGCTTCAATGAAATAACTTCATTTTCAAATGCATTTCCACGGGTTGTTTTTCAAGTAGTCTAGTACAGAGGCTGAAGAGGCTGAAGCTATAGTCCAAACAACCAAACCAAAAATATTTTCAACAGAAACATTAAAATAAATTCCCAAAACAAGCTCCAAAGAAACAGTAATTCATTGGATTAAAGCTTCCTTCCATACGAAAATATTTTATTGAACAAATCTCGCTATTAAATCAACCACTGGAGAAAAAGTTATGCTATAGCAATCAGGCTAGGGATGAGTAATAACTACATTGAATGTGTGAGCACATTTTGGAGAACATTTTCTTGCCTTTTAAAGATTCTACAGTCAGTTCAGCACAGCTTCAAATATGTAAAATGTGTTTTATGATTGGTTGGATTTGCATCCTGAAGCAGCATTTTACTGGCTCAAACAGAAGGAGGATCAGAACTTTCTTAGCAGTGGATCTGAATGATTAACTTGCCTTATGCAATAACACATTCATCTAAAAACTTATTTAGTTATAAAAACTTAATAGACCTATGAATTACCTGTGAATAGACTTATAGAATTACCATGTTTTAGAACCTACATTACCGGGCATTATAAATAGAACTGATGGATTTACTGGTACTACAGAAATTTGTATGTATCCAGAAAGACATTTTGAAATACTTCTCTCAAAAGACTAGATGGTAAAAAAAAAAAAACCTTTCAGCTTTATCTTATTACATCTGAAGACGTTTCTGAAGACTAATTCAAGTACAAAGGTTAAAAAAATTGAGAATTTGAAGATTCCAGTGTATATATGAAAAAAGAAAGCAGAATTGCATGCTTCAAGCAAAATGCATTGGCAGAATACAAAGGTTATATTCTCATCTGATTCCACATGTTAGTGTGATGCAGAACCATAATGACATTTTTTTATGTTTCTCTTTCCCTTTCAGGAGAATGATGATGAGATGAGTTCTTTTATAGTTTGGTTCTTAATTCTGGAGGCAAAGGCTGTTGATGGCAGACATGCCTAGCATGCCTAGGGAACTATGAGTATTTAGCATGCAGTTTTCTTAGGATTTTGCTTTATAAGCATATATGAAAGATCCAAGTTTTCAACATAATTTTAAGAGCTCAAACTTGTACCTATATTGGATATATTTGCAAAAGGATCACAGAAAATAAATTGGTTCATAAAAAGGAAGGACAAAGTGTCTAACACAGATCTGCATGCATAGGCTAAAGGGAATAACCACATACATGTGTGTTCTTACTTCCTCACTTCCTCATAAGAAGTGTTTAAGGGGGTAACTCCCTTTTCCATGGTGATTCTTGATTAGGAACTGGACCTGAGTTGCCTCCCTCCTTCATTTCAAATGATAACGCACGTTTTCCTCTAGATAGTATCTCTCCATTCCACCTGAAAAAAATACACTGGATGAGCAAACAAAATAAATATTAATCCCATCTTAAACCTCATTATACTAGGACCATTACAATTACCTGGAAATATGCTTCTTAGAATCTGCGCTTTCTGACTGCCAGGGAAGCAAAATGGACAGACAGACACTAACAACTAAATAATATATTGAAACCAGAATCCATTGAGGAACAGTAGATAACATGACAGATCCTATCACCGTTTTACATTAGATATCAAAGCATCCATAGATATCCAGAGACACAGTTAGACACTTTTACCCTCACTTGTTTGGATGCATCTCAGTAACAACATAACAGTGACAGCAGAAGCACCATTTCACTTGACATGTGAAAAATGGTGAAGTACTTTAACTGCACCTTTTCCTAAAATACTATTTAATTAAGAGGTAGACATTTAATCCAGTTGTCTTGCTCTGTGATTATTTTTTTAAAAATTAACTGATTGAATTCTGCTTTTCCTGTGTCACTGTTAGAAAGGCTCAAAACAGAGTATTTTAAAAGGTCTAGAAGTAGGATTCAACATTGGAGAGAGTTAAGGCGTACAACATGATAAAATCTCTCCCATTCATCAGCAAAAACATTTCAGATAAGACAAAAAAAAAAAAAAAACCCCACAGCAAAAGCCAAGCAAAAAATAAATCCCCAGAAAACATAAGACAAATGGATGACAGTCCTACCACTATTATTTTCAGGAAATAAAACAGCAGACAACAATACTCTTTGATTAAAGCTTAAAAATCCATAATGTATTTCAGACCCATAACTGCAATAATCCAGCATAGTCCTCCTAGGATAATAATCATAATTTTTAGTTAACATGCTGTACATCAATGAGGAATTTTACCCAATTCCTTAAATTCTAGCTTCTAATGCAAGTTACTATTTTATTCAAAGTATGATACTGCATATAGTTTCTTCACAAATGAAAAGACAGGCAAACAAGAGGACTATTTTTCCTCCAAAATCATGATTCTAACTAGAACAGTCAGGTTACATGAGCTGCTAGGATAACAAACCTCTTGCAGTGAGATAAGATGACTGTTAAAAGTGTCTTTAGCTGAAAGGTATCCCTGCCCATGGCAAGGGGTCATTTTTCAGGTCCCTTCCAACCCAAACCATTTTCTCATTCAGTAATTGTCAAACCTCTAATTATCTCCAGTAGTCTGAGACTAAAAACAAAAATAAATAAACTGGATTTTCCGCCTCCAAGATTGTTTGTTATGCTTAGACATTGGTGGTCCTCTTTAATCAAGACAAGGTTGACATGAATACTTAAAAACCAAGTTTGAAAGAAAATACAATTGGATGTGTCAACGTCTCATTTACATGTTTTTTTCTAGTTAAAGATAAATATTTCTATGTACTCAACATATTTTATTCCATATTTACCACAATCTTTGTTATAAACTACAATTTTGGAAAGTTCCTTTACAATATTTTTGTGAATTTCTTCTTAAAATGAACTTATCTCCCATTTCATTTCTAGGAGTCTCTTCTGGTAAATTGGAAAGAAAATAAACAACATCTCTCATTAGGGAAATATGTTGTTCCAGTAGATAGACTATTGATTAAAAAATTAGAACCTCAAATATTAGAAATAATCATTAATTACAACTAAATATTAGTTCAGTAATAATTAGCTCATATGGTTTACCTTTGCTTTTAAGTGCTTATGTGCAGTAATTGGCAAGCTGAAGTAATTTGTCTAATTATGATTCCACTAATTTCTTCTCTGTATCATTTCATTTAGACATTGCCAGATACCACACATCTGATTATTCATTTTAGTATCTTTGTCTTAAATGCAGCTTGTCTTTTTATTACTAAGTATATACAAAAAATTATTACCGAATATATATAGAAAATTGAAGATAACAGTTTTATAGAAAGTTTCAGCATTTCAAAGTTTTCAATATCTTCTGAGGAGTACATTAGAAAAGCATTCTGTAAATTAATGAAATTGAAGCAAACGTGATTTCCAATGAAAATTAGAATTCATGCATTCATTGACAGTGCCATAATTAAATATTGTAAAAATAAATAAAAATATGTAATAAGCTCTTTTTATTTAGCATATTTCTTACATTTTTCTCAATGAACTCACCAAAATCAGTTTTGTTTCTGCAGCAGAATCTGACTGTAGCAGAATCTGTCGCAAAATATTTTATGAGAAATTTTCTTATCAGTTCTAACACAGTAACAGTATGAACCTGGAAGCAAACTAGTATGCTGTAGATAGATGGCCTGTATTTAAAATGACTGATTTCCGTTTCACTTCAATTTGCTTATGAGATTTTCTGGCAAAATACAGAAAATAGGCTCACAGTTTGAAAGCAGGCAGAAGCAGAGATGAAATCCTGCACTGCCTGGCAGAAAGGAGACCTGGACCTCCCAGGACCCAGAGCAGTTGAAGTCCTTCAGCTTTCAGGCACAATCTAGCACCAGATTCTTGGCCATATGTGCCTCAGTTAAGGAAGTTTGTGGCTTATGGATACAGACATGCTATTATTTTTTGATACCAATAAAGCTTATTCATGTGTGATGAAAATTATATTACAATATTGCTAAGCTTGCCCACTTTTTACTTACACATAATTATATGCCAAGTTCAACTTACTTTTAAAACAAGCATTAATAAAATTCCATGCTGCAAAAGTAGTCTTGTTTAATCAGTGAATAAAATGGCATCAGCTACTGTAAAAAATATTTTAAAAAGAGCAAATCAAAATGACTTAGGCATTATTTGAGAAAAAGTGTAGCTAATTATGAATCATTCATTATGTGATGCATAAATCATTGTAGAAAAGCCTGTACTGTAAGCTAACTCAGGGGATGTTGGAAAGGTTAAAGCCTAGATAAGTAATAAATGACTGAAGAAAAAAAGAAAACCTTTTCCTTGTTGAGGTAAGGTATTGTATCATAACAGATTTTGTATAGAATCGATTTATTAATATCTTCAAGCAAAATTTTTCAAAGGATCTTACTCATTAAAGGGGAAAATGGACTTGTGCTGTCCTCACCTGCTGTTTCTACAGTTAATAGATATTTTTATCCAAGGTTTCCCTAAATGTCTACAAGCGAAAAGTAATTCTATTTCCTCTCTTCCTCCAAGTATTCTTTCTCTTTGGTACCCTGCCTCAACAAAAGAAAAACAAAACAAAACAAAACAAAACCAAACCAAAAACAAAACCAAAACCAAAACCAAAACCAAAACCAAAACCAAAAACAAACAAACAAACAAACAAACAAACAAACAAAAACCCCAAAACAACAACAACAAAAAAAAAAACCCAAACAAACAAACAAAAACCAAACAGAAAAAAACCCATATAGCTCAGCAGGGGTTTAAAAAGAATTATAGAATCATTCTGGACTATTCCTACCTTCCAAATTTAAGTCACTGAACAAAGTTGGGTTTTAAGAGATAAAAGAATGGAGTAAAAAGAGCCTTTAACTTACATTTGCAGGTTATTTACTAGATATGCTTATTGTTAAAGCAAATAAGTAACATTCCCATAGACTACAAAAATCTTTGTAGATACAACACAATGCTTTCTGATGCTCAGAATGTGATCCTCTTCTCAACAGCTGCAGTAGGGGCGCTCATTTTGGTAGAAAGAAAAAAGTTATAACTTCTTACCTCTGACCCAACCAAAGGAAAAATATTGATATACATTAGAAAAAATATATTTATATTGATATACATTAAAAAAATTACACCATTTTATTAGCTCTTATTTCAGCTGACGTTATTTTGAATTCATCTATCTTGGAAAAAGATTTACACACAAGTTTGATCACGGAAAAGATAAGATTAGGAGTGGATTTTTAAATTAAAAATAAAAGGAAAATAAGTGAAAATACTGTATTTGTTTCAAATATAGTGAGAAAAAGATCCTAATGATGAAAATAATGAAAAGAAAAACACAGTGTTAAGTAACCATCCTTCTAGGAGATGCAGTGATCTTTACTGGACATCTCTATTGCAGAGTTCAGTGCTATATCTTTAAGATGTGAGACATTTTACTTGCTGGGTCTACTTTGAAAGTTTGAGATTGGTCTTTTGGCCACACTCATCATTTCACTTGATCAGGTACATGACATAATCCAAGCAGCTAAAATCCATAAAAAGTGTCATTCAACTGCAGACACACTTCAGGAACTCTGTATGTGATTTTGTTTTCTAGTCTGACTGGCCTAAGGTTAACTCACTCCAGCCCCCTCTCTTTTTGTTACCATACCCAAACTGGCATTAGTCTTTTCCTTTGTTCCCCTTTCTCATATTGTCATGCAATACAGATAATGATCTTTAACCTGACTGTGGGCCAGGCTCGAATCTAGCTTTTTGGCTGAGCATTTTATCACATTTATTTTCTAATATTTTTGCTTAGTATCTCCTCTCAGTTTCCCAGCTTTTACCTGCCTTACCTTAAGCAGTATTATGTCTTCTGTTATCAGCCATCCGTAGCTCTTGGTCTCACCCACCTTGTAGAAATCCCTCTGTCACCCTAAATTTCTACAGCCTTCTGAGAATTTTTAAAGCCTTCTGAGAATCTCTGGAGTTTTCTAACTTTTCTAAAACTTTTCAAATGTTTACACGTGAAAGTAGAGCCTTTCAAGGACTTTGTAGGAAAAACAATCTTTGCTTACATTCCTCTCTCAAGGAGAGACCTTTGATGGACTTTTGTCTTTGCCAGTGTGGATGGAGAGGTAGCAACTTCTCCCTCCGATCCAGAGACAATCCCTAGAAAACTATAAAAACTCTAGCTGTAAATAAACTTTCTCTTTCCTGCCTTTGGAGGTCACTTTGTGTGCTGTGCCTTCATTCCGTGTCCTGTTGTGACAGCCTTCTGTTTGTATATTCCATAATATTGAAGCATGTAGAAACCTTGGACCTATGTCTTTTTTTTGTTTTGTTTTGTTATACTAGAAATTCCACAAATGCACAGGAATCCATGGAAGACAATAACTTAAAAGGTGTAATGCAGTGTATCCAGTCATCATGATCTCTGGTTATTTTGAAAACAGAGATGGATATAGGGAAGAAAAACCATTTAATGTATTATATTGCAGAGATTCTGTAGAGGTACCCCAAGCAGATGAGCACAGAGAGTCCTAGTGTGTGTATGTGGTGGGACTGCCCTATTGAACAGAAAAAAGCTGATGGCTTCATTAACTTACAAGCCTTTGCAAATGGTGCAAAACACCACATCACTACATTATACATGCAATGTTGGGAATGCTTTAGGAAGAAAATAAAAGAGCTGTGTTATCACCGAGTGTAGATTGGTTTTGGAGTGTAAGATGTATAGTGAAATATTAAGGTTTCAAAGCTTGATCTTTGAGTTCATGTAGTTGTTCTACATGACATAAATCAGTTATTAACTTTGGCTCAACAGATATTAATTCTATATCCTGCTATATAGACCATTCACTTCAGATGGTGAAGAATTTTGTTCATATCCAGCTTTGAATCAAGTGCACAAACCCTTGTGCTTAAAATAGTTTTCCATCCTACACATTTTATCCAACTTTTAGTGGCTCCCCCTTCCAACAGGCTAGAGTTTACTCTCACCTGGGTCCACAATACCACCTTAGGGACACTTCTGTGGGAAGTAGATATGTGAAAGGTGAAATTCTTCCTCAGTTTTGAATTCAGTCAGTTCTAGAAACAGTTTTCTCATTCCATGAAAAGTGACGCTTTACTCAAATAGTAAACGAAGGTAGAAAATATTCCTTCATTTAGCTGAATTCTAGGTTTCATGTTTATTTTCCAGCAAACCATGGTTGTTTTATTACAAAGGCATGTAAATGAATGCATGAAGAGGTTTTGCAATTCATTTGTTAAGAATCCTTTCCACAAACACTTACTGGAGGAATATTTTATGTCCATCTAATGATCCAGGTTATAAAAATGTGCTCATTAGAATTCATCTTAGGTAATCAGAAATATTAAGAAGTTATGTCCTGTTAACACAATGCAGGTTGAAGCCTTTGCAAATTCAGCCTTTTCCCATAAGATGTTTATATTCATCAGTGCAGACATGCTGAACAGTCAGGCTAGCATAAATATTTGCTAATCCATTTTGATAATGCCAGCATTATTTAGGTTACTCAAGTCATTAGCTAGACAAAACAAGAACTGCAAACATGTGGGGTTTTTTCCACCCTGATTAATTTTCTTAGTACTTAATCTCTGAGGTTTAAGAGAACCTACTTGTTTTCCTTTTCCATGATTAAAAATACTTCATTTAATATTTCTGTATTTCAGCATATTTCATGCAATATGATGAATTCCATTTCTTATATATTGTAACTCCCTTTTTATAATGCAAACTCTGTCAACATCTTAAAGCTCTTTTATGTCAGCATCTCCTGACAGGAATGTTAAACCTATGAGTGTGGTGAAACTATTCAGTGTGGGTAGTAAAACTCCCACTCACAAAAGAATTGTGGGGCACACCTAAAAATTTTAAAATGATGGAGGAAAAACAAAATCGGGGGAAGATCTACCCCTGCTTAATAAGCCTTGATAAAGAAATAAAAAAAAAAAAGCATAAGAAACATAAAAAATGGTGAAAATGTGAAAAACTAGGAAATAAAAAAGTGGATGAGAATTGTTAAACAACTTTATGATGGGACAATTTTCTGAAAAATGAAGTGTTAGCACTCAGAAGTGCTATGTAGGAATTTTAGCACATTCTTACAGAATCTGAAGTTTCTGTAAAGTGATTGTCCAGGAAGTCTCCTAGTAAGATCTTGAAACCAAAGAAACTCCTATGAAATCATCCAGTGAAAGCATCAGAAAATGACAAAAATGGTGAGCATCGTTTCTTATCTAACCTTGGAAGAAAGGTATTTATTTTTTTTAGTTCATAATTTTCTGGATCTGAGCAGCTTCATACACCTAAGTGGGATCCAAAACTAGATGGAGAAATATTTAAAAGAGCTGGAAGAATCCAATATTATAGACACATCTAAGTGTGTTTAATAAGCCACAGGACTTGCTTACTGAAAAGAAACAGATGCAGTCACTCTAGGAAAACAAAGCTGATGGTGTTGCTGGCACTGTATCATAAACATTTTTAAATAGGTGAAAATAGGACCCTGGATTTCAGCAATGTGCAAGTTTAATCCAAATGTAAAATTCAAAATTTCAATACAGATTATAATATAAGATATGCCATTTTGCTAAGATTGTACCAGAAAAATGCCAAGTTCTTAGAGTCAGTACACAAAAAAAACTATGTCATTTCTGGAAATAGGCTCATATCAAATATGTATGCTTTTTATTAGCAGAACAACAATGAATACTCACCATTACAGAAGATATCACATGCATGGAAAAAAATATTATATTATCTCGTTGCTTCTTAGAGAAGAAAATAAGATTGGTCTTTGTGCAACTCACAAAGATTAATAATGTAAAAATTACTTAGGTCAAAGATCCATTCTTCTTGTAAATCCATCCAGGAGCATAAAGGACAAATTGTATTCTTTCTTTCTTGTAGTCTTTCTCTTTGCAGTATTGAGTAAATTAAGGAAAATAGTTTCTGAAATGGGATCTCTCTATATTTTTCCTGCTTTAGTTCCTCTCCATATTTGGGCTTTTAGTCAGTTGTTTTGTGTGGGGGTTTTTTGTTCACCTCTATTATCTGGAGAGATATTTGATCCCTGCCTCAGGTGACTCCAAAAATATATATGTTCACAGGGGATAAGGAATTCTGACAACTTGCTACATGTTGTCATGTTTCAGCAGTAACCTCAGTTATTTGTGAGGTAGGACTGTGTCTGAGACAGACACAGAGAAGGCTCAGCTTGCTTTTGAGTGCAGAGTTTGACCCTTGCCCACTGTAACTGTCACTAAATGCTCCATCATCTCCTTTCTGAACCACTGACATACAAAGCTGCCATAAGGTAGCAGGGTAAAAACTGTTTTCAGCTTGTCTAGTCTTTTTCCCCCAGAAATGCATTGAGACACCAGGCTGTCAGATGGGCTATGGGTGACTGCACTTGTCAGGGGCCAGGTGGCAAAGAGAGTCTGTTGCAAAATCTTGGAAAATGGAACAGGTAAAGGTGAAACACAGATATAAAATAACATATAAAGACTGACAATGCAAGAAATGGGGAGAAAAATTACACTAGCAGACTTCCCATAATATGCAAGAGATCCATGATGCTCATGACACTATTATCTACTTAAATGTCTCCACAGATGTTTCCTTCAAGTAATATAAGCTTGTTCAGAATAAAACACAAATGAAATTGATATTAGGTATTTACTGTGAAAAACAGTATTATGTGGGTATCAACTGGTTCAATTTAGCAGCAAAAAAACAAATCCATGGACTGTCAGAACTTTTCTGAAAATTCAAGCAAAATAAATCTATAAGCAAAGCTCTTAGAAGAAAGACACACTAAGGTTTCCAGCTGAGATGCATTAATATTTTAGTCAAGTCTTCCATGGCATTTAGTATAGCATGTATAATGCAACATTTGAAAAGTTGCCTGACTCTCTTAGGACTGTAATTATTTCTGTAATTTTGAAACCTGGTAGGATATGGGTAACAGCAGTAATTATAGGCCAATTTTCTTAATTAATTCAATCTGCAAAATACTCACACAAGTAATAGCAAAAATTATTACAACAGATTCCTACCAAAATTAATTCATAAAAAGAGACAAACAATAACACGACTCCCCCTCCACCTCATTAATGAAATTTACAGTAAAATTAATGACGTGATAGATATAGTATCACCTAGAGCAGTGGCACCAAATTCAAAATTTAATAGTATAATATGTTTTTACCAGAGTACAACCTGACAATGTAAAGGAAAAAAGAAAACTGATTTTTCTGCAAAAAAATTTTCCTAATTAGCTGGAACTTCAACTAAGATCTAAGATATTTATCAGCAAATCAGAATTCTTTGGCTTTTCACTTATTTTTGACAAATAATATCAGGGAATCAGAAATTTCCATTATCCTTGCCAGTTTTCATTCATCATGGATACAAATTTTTAGAAAAGACTGATTATAAATAAAAAAATTAAGCATAATTAAAAGTTGGGAATAAGGGTTATAATCTTTCCAATTCCCTACAGCACAACCGAAATTACCTGACCAGTTGACATCATTAAGCCTGAACAAAATCTCCACTGAGCCCAAGAGGATAAAAAACCCCCAAACTTTGTGATAATTCCAGGGGATTTTTGATCAGTATTAAAACTAATAAATCCTGATATATTTGTGTACCACTGTGAATATGATTATCATCATTTGTTATGGAGATTTATAATATCAGAAATAGCTGATATCTAGTATTATTAAAGGAAAACATCCATTTATGAAAAATATGAAAGGAAATGGAAAGTAGCAGTATGTGAAAATATCTAACAAAATAAAACATTTTCGTTATTTCTTGACCTTCTTTCAGGCTCATTTGCTAAGGAACATAGCAATTAATCTGATTCTGTTTTGACAGATACTCTATTGAATTAGAAATAAAAAGTTTCTGCGGGAAAATAAAAGTTCAGATGGCTTCAGAGTTTATTTCCAATTGAGCAACAAAGCCACTAGGAAAATGAACCATTTTCTGAAATTTTAAAATTAGTTCCATTTTTTATTACAAAGAAACTTTTTCTTTCTGTTAACAGGTACCTCTCTCTCTTACTTTAGAGTCCTATGAAAGCAAGAGCAACAGATCATGAAAATTTATATAAACTATTACACTGGTAAACAAAAATATAATGACTATTGATGCAATCCTAGAACATGCATTAAAACACAGATACACATCTAGAGATCTGGTATTAGCTAGGACAGATTGGTTCCACTCTGTTGCATTTTGCACAGTTATGCTGGCATGACGTGAATTTAAAATGAGTTCAAAGCACAGCATGTAATTATCCAGAACGAGGAACATACAAAGTCCTAATCCTAACTTACCAGGCACAGTCTATCAGCCCTGTGATGGCAAAGCTTAAAGACATTTAGAGATGAGAATTTTGCCTTTAATTGTAACTTAGGTTCTTGGAAAATCATTTTCTGACATATGCAGACCTCTCTTTGAACAGTTCAGGGGGAAGACAGAACTTCTGACAAAGCCATCCTCAGAGCAGCTCTATTATAACTGCAATACTGAGATCAGCTCATTTCAGCTCATATCCAGCTAACAATATAGGTTAAAATACATCCCTACAATTTCTTGCTTGCCAGAACCTAAATGGGTACACAATATGGCTCCACATGATGCTGCACCAGGGGATGTTCAGATTTCACATTAACAAGAAGTTCTTCACTGGCAGGGTGGTCCATCACTAGAATAGGCCTTCCAGGAAAGTGGTCAGAGCACTCATGATGCTACAGTTAAAGGAGCACCTGGATAATGCTTTTAGTCATATGATTCAATTTTAGGAGCTGTGTAAGGAGTGGAAGTTAGACTTACAGTGATTCTTATGGGTCTCTTCTAACCTGAGGTATTCTGTGGTTCTGCATAATGCCCACCCAGATCAACTGCTGTAACAACATCAGACTAATCATGTCTGCCTGTTGTAGCCATACTGAGAGGTCTGGAATAAAAGTCTTCTGAGGAACAGCTGAAGAAGCTGGGGACGTTTAACCTGGAGGAAAGAAGGCTCAGGGAAGACCTTGTCACTCTCTGCAACTCCCTGAGAGGATGCTGTAGCCAGGTGGGGGATCAGTCTCTTCTCCCAGGCAACCAGAAATAGGACAAGAGGACACAGTCTTAAGCTGAGCCAGGGGAGGTTTAGGATGGACATTAAGAAGAAGTTCTTCATAGAAATGATGATGGGCATTGGAATGGGCTGCCCAGAGAGGTGGTGGAGTCACTGTCCCTGAAGGTGTTTATGAAAAGACTGGATATGGCACCCAGTGCCATGGTCTACTTGACAAGGTGGTGTTTGGTTGAATCTCGATGAACTCAGACGTCTTTTTCAACCTAGAGGATACAGATTACATCTGATGTTTAAGACAGTGTCAGACTCCCTCACACATGACAAACATCACGTTATACTCATCTAGGAGGTCCCCTCTAGGAGATTCTACTACTATCCTACTGCATCATTAGACTGGGAAGGTCTGAGATTAGGTATAGATACATTCCTAAAATTCTGTATTCATAGTAGTTCCTCATTCGACAGTAACATATGGATTGCTTCAGCACAAACTATGGGAACTGTATAATGCATTTTTATTTGGCTAATTATATGGGAACTTGCATTATCCTTCCATCATGATCTATAACTGAATACAAATCAAATAGGATCTTCTTTAGTTCTGTCTGTCAAGGGATAGAGGAATGTATTTACTTGTATTTGTCGCTGGCATTTTATCTTGCAGGAAGGACATTCAGCAGCAAAGAAAAGTATTGATACTTTCAAATTTATTATTTATCATGAGGAAGATATAGGAGCTATCTCCCAGTTCTTTGCCAAAGTTTGAAAAAATTCAAGTATCAAACAGGAACAAATTCTCCATAATTAGTATTTTTAGTGTATTATTATAACAGATGACCTAATAAAGATCAAAGCAAAGTCATTATCATGCAAACTAAAAATACACAGGAAGTAAAGTTAAATCAGTCATGGATCTTGTGCTATTTGCTCCCAGGAGTTCCCTGTATGCTGCCAGGTCCAGGCTGCTGGAAACAAATATTGCAAAGTTGTTGTGTGCACTATCTCAAATGGACTATGCAAACAGGGTAATGAGCATATTTTAAAAATTCCTTTGGAGTGTACTAATAAATAAATAAATAAATTTAAAAATCTCATGCAATGAGGTACTGCCTTTGAAATTTCACGGGTTTGTCAAATCATCTTGACAGCACATCATGCCCTGTTACATTGACTTGTTAGCTAAGGATGAATGCCAAAATAAGAGCTGATGACAGGCCAATTATCCTGGCCTGAGAATCATCATAACTTTCAATATTTCTCCGCTATAATGAAATGTTAATTCCAAATAAGTACCAAAATGGCAGGTATTTATGTGCAACCTTGGAAGATCTTATAGTTCACACAGATTAGAATTTATTTCCAACTGTATCAACTTTGTATTTAATTCCAAAACCTGACTCTGTGTTATAAGTTCTGAATGTACATGAAGGATAGGCTGATTAAATTTATTTCAATCATGATTTTTTTCTGTTGGTAGGAATATAAAAAATAATTACTAGATAAAACACACCCTAACTATAGCACAGATAACTCCTGTTGTTTTTCCAAAAGCTTTGAATTTGAAAGGTTTCAGCTGGAATGAGGTGATAAGTGAAGATCTATCAGTAAAGATTGTCTTAATTCTGTCTGTAAGAAGTTTCTGTGACAATTTAAAAGAATTTTCTGCAATAATTCCTTCCCTAGGTAGTTCCCCTCAGTGTGAAAGGATAGGTAGTCTCTATTCATCAGTATTTTGCCCTAACATTATCAGTCACATTTGACAAGGCTGGGCACTTCCAGCATGGTCTCCCTACTTCCAGTGGATGGTTTGGGAGCCATTCAATTAAGTGGAAGGTCATTAGTATCAAGTGCTTGCTCCAGCTACCAACGTTCAAACCCACACCAGTGCAAGATACATTGAAAATGAGACATATGACAACTCACTCCCATCACCATAGTGATGGTTTTCCATCTCTGCCTTTATAACTGTGGCTTTCTGCTGAATCTAATTGCTGGTCTTGAAAACTAATGCCTTGTACAGGAATACCATTAACATGAAAATTTTGATTTCTGAAATATGATTTATATCATAAACAAACACCCTCTAAAATATGTGTACAGATACTGAACCCTGAAAGCTTCTTCTATTAATATTCAAATCACATCATTGCATAGCTAATATGCAGGATTACTGAATGCCAAAAGATTCAAAAGTCAATGATAAACTGTAATTTTATTTATATAAAAGCAGAATTAAGTATTTATCTAAGAAAAAATATTGAGATAATTTGAAGAGGAATCCCTAACAATAGCAACCTGCAAGAGGGAATGAGCAAATTATAATCTTTAAGACTGATGATGAAAGAATAAGCATAAATCTTCTTGTGGTTTAATGCTTAAAACAAAGTGTAAACAGCCATCTCCTTATGCTTGGAAATATGTATTTCTTAATGCTAGAATGAATGCAGGTAACATTAGCAGAAATTACTATGAAGTTGCTTAGAGATATTTAATTCTTGGAATCTTCATTTGCCATGCTCTCAGGACAACTGTTGAAATTGTTTCCATTTCCAAACTGGGAGATATTATTCAATTATATAATACAAGCAATGTTCTCCCTGTCACTGGCACCTTCAATACTTTTGGAGCACTCTGTATGTTAATAAATACATACTTCTGTTCCCTAATATGACTGAATTACTGCACATGAAATTTTATTTATTTTAGACGAGGAATTGCTGAGCAAAAGAAAAATCTGAACACTCAGATCCTATAGGAAAAACTGTTAAGGTGGTAGCACTTAATAACAAGGATTGTTGTTTAATCAGCAATACTAGATAACACTTATATGCTTGCAGAAGGGAAAAGCTGGACTACAGACTCTTGTTTCAGAGCTTATAGAATCTCAGCCTTAAATTTTTATAATCATGACTATTCTCAAAATTCCATTATTATTTGCTACAGTCAACAGGAAGGAGTGTTGATATTGATATCCATCCTATCTACCACCCAGCAAAGTTTGGAGCTTGAGTTTACAGAAATAATTATAGAATCAGTCTTCCTAGCTGATTTTTTTCACTCAATGAAATAACACCTGTAGAGGTAATGATTCAATATAGTAAAAACTATTTGCATCAGGTTAAACTGATTTCTAAAACCTATTAAATTCAGTGACATTTAAAGTTCAGCACATGTTTTGAGTACATTGCTGAGCTGGAATTCCAGGTTAGCCTGCTAGCAGATATTGCGTACATCACATGGCAGCCAGGCATTCTTTCCTGACAACTGCTGTCAGTTCAATATTCTGAAATATAAGACATAACAGTACCATGCAGTGTGTACCTCCATTTTAATGTTAAAAACATGCAAAATTTCAGGATCAATTTACGCCTGTTTGTCTTTCTAGCAGAAACATACACATACTAAGATATATAATGAATTGCCACTGTTCTAATGAGTTTTAAATGTAAAATATGAAATATTGCCTTAGGTTGTTTTCCCTAGCATATTTCTGGTACAGGTTTGCAATTGTCTTCAATATTTAGAAACAAGAATGATCACAAATCTGTCAGCTCTTCAGAACAACCTACAACTTGGGAAAACTGTCAGTGTTCTTCAATGCAATGAAAAATGGCCTAACATTTAAAATTATAATTAATAACTTGATACTATTAATTAATAACATTAACATCTGTAGTTCTAACACCTAGGATATATTTGCAGCATATTCTTCCTAATGAGACAAAAAACATATTAATACTTTAAAAAAAAGAGTCAAGGTTTGTATTTCTTAATCAACTTGATAATACAAAATAAATTAGTGGTTTCTTTTCTGCATTATTACAGTAGGAGTCAATATCAACATAAGCATTGTCCCACTTGGAAATCCAGAGTGTGATTTTTTTCATCCATAAGACAAAAATCTAAGTAGGTGTATGGTAGGTTGGGCTTTTGTAACTTCTCTCCATCTCAATCCAAGCAGATCTCAGACATCAAACTGGGAAGCAGTCCCATAGGAATGAGATCTGGCACTCCTCATAACCCATAGCTCAGTCATTTCTGCAGACCCACTGGTATTATCTGAGGTTCCCAGCACCAAATTATCTATTAAACTTCTTCAGGAACCCAGCTGAAAAGCCAGAACACGTCTAATATATTCACAGCCTTTGAAAAGTCACACTCAAAATGTGCTTTTTTATTAATACTCACTATGGCAAGACACAGAAATATGTTTTGGTTTTTATCAAGTATTTTGTTTGCACAGATTTCACCATGGTAAGTTTGGCAATAGATGGAACAGAATTTCCCCCAAAGACCGCAGCTGAAAGTATCCAGAATTATACAGCACAGGTATCCACCTCCGGAAATTTTTGTGAGACTGAGAGGTAGGAGTCTATTTCAGGTGGTGAAACATGGTCTTTCACAGATATCTTCTGGCAGAAGTGTCATAACAGAGTGAACAGTGCAAATTTAATGCCCCTTCAATATCTTTTGAGCACTATTACTGTGCTGTAGGACAAGAAACTAGTCTGATGAGTTTGCACATTTGCATATCATTTAGGAAAGTTCACCACCGAGGTAGCGGAACTGCTGTCCTCATTTCAGCTGGGATAGAGTTAATATTCTTCCCAGTAGCCAGAACAATGCTGTGGTGTGAATTTAGCATGAGGATAATGCTGATAACACACTGATCTTTAGTTGTTATTCAGCAGTGCTCATCCTACATCAAGGACTTTTCAGTTTCTCGTGCTCTGCCAGTAAGCAAATATTTCACCTTTTTTCTCTTTTATTATATTCTTAATCTTGTTGCAGAAAAAAGGTGTGTATTAATCTTCCTATAAAAAAAAATGCAAGACATTTACTTGTAAAGCTATACTGAAAATATTAATAAAATCAAACAAAAGTTTCTCATTTTAACCCTTGCTTTAGGCATATTGCATCAAGAATTAATAAAAATTAAATATATTTTTAGCAGACCAGATTACATACTTGAAATATATGGTGGATTTCTATTTTATAACTATTTTCAATATTAATTTTTAAAATAATCAAAGTAATTTTATAGCCACATGAAAAAGTTACAATGTTTCATCCCTGTGGGCACTACAACTGTTATCTTTGAGCTACTTGCTAGAAGTTAAAATTCTTTCTACATAATTACATTCGTACAAATCAATTAAAAACCCCATACCTTCTTCAAGTGTGTGGTGGGGATGGGGGGAAGGAAGAAAGCTTCCTCTCAATGCATTCCTTTAAACCTCACAGAACAATTATTAAAATAATAAATCTAACTTGCATCTCTGTTACTTCCTATGTAAAGCAAAGGACATTAAAAAAAAGGAAAGAACATGAGTAATAAAACAGAAAAGTCAAAGATTATATTAAAAAGGTCTTTGTCCTTTAATGTTACTAAACTTACTAAAGAGGTACAAAAATAAAACGTACTATGTGACAGACTAAATGAAACACATGCTTAATGCACATAGAAGCAGTGCACCTCTCCCCACATAGTGAGAAAAAAAAGCACATTTTAGATCTTTTTTCTTAAGCCAATTTTACATGAAAATATCATATTTAATAATAACAATAAATATTTCATATCACTTTTTGTAGAAACAAAGTTTATTCAGTACAATTTTACCCAAGTTTGTGTCCTGTTGCTGACTAGGGAAACCACTGAAAAGAGTATGCAAATATCAGAAAGAAAAAGGTAATTTTTCTTTCTTTTTACGATTTGGTATTGAAGGAATATGTAAGTCAGCAATAACAGTAATTCTTTGGGTTATGGGAAAGGTTTTTGAAGTGTTAACCTTGAGGTTTGAGAGCAAAATGAAGAGCATTAAAATTCCAAATGTAGGGAAGAGATAATGTACATTCAAATGTGTTTTGATTTCATAATATTCAATTTCCACATTTAGAATAAATTACACAAGCTTGCACATAAAATTCTCTATATATTTTATTGACAAACAGCACATTTTATCAGAGTTGGAGAATGAAAATGGGGGAGGGGAATGGGAAAAATATACATGAAAAATGTTTTCGTTTGCTTATAAATATGAGTCTTCTTTGGAAAATTCAGAAAGAGTTCAGGCCCCAACTAGTGGTTTGAAACCAATTCTTCTAATTTACCAAAGGATAACTAATTCCCACTGAAGACACAATAGGCCTCCATACAAAAGCAGGTCTCTTACAGGCAGCAATTGTCAGCCCACATTTGTGCTTGAATCAAAACTCCAGGCCTGAGCAGCCAGAATCTGAAATATGGCAGGGAAGAAAACTTCAGCCTGCTGTAACATTCAGAGTCAATTTAAACTTGACCTATCTCATCAGCTCTGCAGGTATCAGCTCTCTGGGCAGCTGATTCCCTCACCACATATGGCATTTTACACAGGAGTGTTGTCGTCAGGTTAGTGCAATTCAGCACTGCTGCTGTCCTCTGCAGCTGCAGGGCAGGGTGGATGTCAGGAAATACACTGTGCTTTAACACTTACGTGTAAAGCATAAAAAGTGCTGCCATAAGTAACTTCACTATGATAAATACTGATTTGTTATCTCTTGTTAGTCAGTGTTCAGGGTAGTTATGGAATAAAATTCTACTGAGTCTTTGACAGACAGATCTTCTCATCACAAATTTCCCTTTGTTGGGTGTAGCATTCTACCTTGCAGACCTTTCTTTACTAAGTGAAGATGATCACAGCACTGACAAGTGACTCTGTAAGCAAAAGAACCAAAACCAGGGCTTCTGCAGATTCATGCTCATGAAGAAATCTCTAATGTATACAATGATCTGAGTTCTGACTGAATTTTTTTTTTTAATGGCTGAAGCATTCACAGTCTTGCTCTCGCACCTGACACTCAGCAAAAGGCAAAACATCAAAACCTGTTTTCTCTGTTTTCACAGGAAATGGAGAAAATACATCCCTTAGGATAATCTGTGACATTTCAGAAACAAGTCATCTTGAATTACACTTGGTCAAAAAAAAACCCAAGTAAACCAAAGTCTCTTAGTGAAGAGTGCATGGTGCATTAAGAACTGCTTTCGTTACTCATTAAACATCATCCGAGGAAAAAGGAAACAAATGCTCTGATACATAAAAAATACTTAAGATTTTTTTATAAGATATTTAAAAGAAGAGATCACATGATTAGAAAAACAAAACAAAAAAATACAAAAATCACAGTGGAATAAAAATGCAGATAAATTAAAAGCTTACAATGAATGGCAGAATGTCAAGGCGATTGAAGAGATGGGACTCATTGCTTGGATGCAAGAAGTCAATTTATTGACTTACAGGGCTCAGCTTATATAGCCTTACAGCTTTAAATAGAATATTTCACTGCCAAGAAAAACCACATTGTTTGTGTTTCTTATCAATATGCTTAACTACAATCTTTGCAGGTGCAGTTTTACATGGCTAGCTAAAAACAAAACACAACATTCCTTTCCTATCTCCCTCAAATCTCTGTTTGAATCTCCCATGATTTTGGCCTACCAAATTCAGAATGTCCAAATCTGTCACGAGTTCAGCAGGACTCTGAGTCCTGCTTTCTAGCTGTATTCCCACAGCAGAAATGGTAATTTTAATGAAAATCAGGAACTACAAATTCAAGAAAAAGTAAGTATAAGAGCACAAGAGGAAAGTAGAACAAATCACATATGAATCTGAAGAGAGTGTTTTGAATGTACACATTGAAAAACAGTAATCCTTATGACTGCAGATTATTAACATAATCCGCAGCAGAAAGAGTGGAAAAAGCAAGGAAGAACCAATTATTTCTATTGTAGTTAGTAAAGGAGTGGTGAGAAAGCAAAGCTGAGTTGTCATTCATAAGAAAGGGGTGTTTTTAAATTGGGTAGTTCCTCCTCATAACCTAAGCAAAGTTCAACTATTCCATGTCATTCTAGACACTAATTTCTAAAACTGAGAACTAAAGTCAGTCTTCTAGCATGCAAAAGACTCTATCTTTGTAACATGCTTATTCATAAGCTCTTAGCCTGCAATCTGAAACCCTTAAAATAGTTTGACCTGTGTACTACTTGCTTTTTCATTTCTGGATGCAGAGACCATTTTGCCACCAATTAAACCCAGTTCCTAGTTATTTGGCTTGTTCATACAATTTCAAGGGAGTAAAATTAGCATTATATATTAAGCTAATATTATAAGTAGACTGAGACAGTCATTTCAGCTTTCCTTCTTGTGCATCTGAACACCACCTTTCATAATATTATAGTAAGAAATGTTTCCCTAGTAAACTAGTTCACACTATCTGTAATACTTTCATAGCTGTAGCTCTCAGCAATAGCTAACCTTGTTATGGATATTTCCAATCATATCCTTAGAACATGATCTGCAGTATTGATTCTGAGACTGGAGTTTAAGGGAAGTGAGCAAGATTGACAGAAGGATTATAATCCTGGACTTCAGAAAATCAATTTTTAGCCTCTTCAGGTACCTGCTTTTCAGTATTACACAGGAAACTGCCTCAGGATGCAAAGGTGTGCAGGAGACCTGACTGATTTTCACAGTCTCCTCTCTTCCTAGAGGAATGGTCCTTTCTGGAATTCAGGAAGGCCAGCAAGCACTGCAGAAGGCCAGCAAGGGTGAACACAGAATGCTTGTCTGCACTCAGACAGGGAAGATCACATGTGACTTAAGGTGAAAGTGGGAGCACAAAGGCATTGTCTGCACATGTAGGAAGAGAGCCAGGAAAGCCAAAGGTTAGCTGAAACAGAAATTAACAAGAGAAAAGAAGAAAAGCAGAAGGAAAAGTGTGTGCATCAGCAACAGAAGGAAAGGTAGGCAGAATGTAGTTGAAGAGTTAGGTATCACTTAACCCGCCTGAACATGCAAAAGTCTCAGGTATCAGAGAGGTGCCAGGAATAAGTGTTTTAGGTTGCTCAAAGAATCACTGATAAAGGTACTTCTACTAGATGAGAGCAGTAATCCTAAATATTATAATTTTTGTAACACATTAATTAATTTATGGGAGCTGAAATTTTTAATGCTGTATTAAATTAAGTTTCTTATTAAGAAGCACTAGGGGATCCTATACAGGAAGAATTTCAGATCTGGAGGAGACAGTCCCCTTTTTCAAGCTGGTCCCAATTTGAAGTCAAAACATCTAAAGAATATTAAAAGAAAAAGTTGTAATTATGCTTATAGTAAAATATGCTTCCCGTTGGTTCTGTTATGCTTTGCTAATTTGGTGTATTCCTCGGAAGATTAAAAATGTGTAGGAACACTAACATCATAAATGCTACTCTTCCACCATTGTTTTTTCATGTTTTAGTGAGAACATCAAATCACCTGTATTCTCCTCCTTGATCAGGGAAATAAGTTTCCAAAGGTGATATTTGCATAATTACACATGCAGAGCAACAAAGATAAATTACTGCATATCTAGCAGAAGTGTTCTCTACTCCCACTGTTGCTCTAAACTGTTTGGCAGAATTAAATAGGAATGTAGCCCAGATGTTGTAGCAATGACAGGGTTCTCTAAATTCATTGTAAATTTAATAGGCATAAGTTATAAGAGTTCTTCTGCACTTACGCTTGTATAGCTGGCATCTGCATGAGATGACATTTAGAAAGGAATGACAAGTTTTAAAGAACAAGATGAGAAAAAAAGGGGAGGGTATGTAGGTCCTAGGTAGCATAAGGGTTCAAAAAACTAAAGTAATTTAAGGGAAACTCTAAAAGATTGCAATGCTATAAAATACTTTAAAACAATTCTCTTTCTAAAGTTTACAAGGAAATTCAGTAAGGCACCTGATGGAAGTTAAGCATATAATCTTTTTGGATGTCATTTCGTTTCAGAGTCAATTCAGAGGATTAGAGTGCTCAGGGTTACTTGGTGTAAGTCATCAAAATGAAAAGCCACAGCTGAGAGCAAACATTTCCTCACAGATACTGCACCTTGTTGTTGCAGATTCTTCCAGAAGTATATCCTATGATTTCTTTTTGCATGATTTGTTCCAGTTCCTTTCCAATAAACTGTGAAATAACTTGTCAGTATTTCTGGACACATTGGAAGGTGATGGAAGAAGATGAGAACTGAGGTAATTTAGCTTGTGTTATCACCAGCAACACTGAGTTACCCATGTGTGTAAAACATTTAAACTACATCCTATACATCTCTGCTGGAACTTCATTCCATACCATGTCCTTACATGTGCACATAATTTAAAATGCAAATATACTGTTAGCTAAACAGTTCACGCTTTCACTTCAGAACTGTGGCATTACTGCCTAAAGCACTGAAATGAGCACAAGGTCAGAACAGTCCAATACATGCTTGCAATGTATATAGATCCACATAAGAATGTGCACAGCAAATGAAATATTATACAAGAATGGAGCTCTTCTTAACCAAGCATTTTTTGCAAAAATGATATTCCTAAGAATACGCACGCAGTTAAATAAAGCCATAACTCTTAGGCACACTATTGCCCTAAGCCAGCTCCTAGGCAGAGACCTCAAGCTGTAGCTAACACAGTACTGCTGTCTCCAAGATAATGAGCCCAAGGAGTGCTTGCAGGTAGGAACAAGCTGCTTTACATGTGGCCAGTCTGAACTCATTTTATTTCCTGGAAATAATTTTGCAGGCACTTTTTAAAAGTGAAGGTTCTATACTCAAAACTAGCACCACACATTGTCATACAATTGAATCCAATCTCCCCAAAATACCAAATAACATCCACAGATTAAGCTGCTCCAAACAACCCTGTTTTACTGAACTCAAGAAACTAGGACAGTAAGAGATTTTTCATTAAAAGGGTCGTCAGTTGAAAACAACAAAAGATAGAAAGTCATAGATTTTTCACAAATGCAAATATAATGAAGTAAATAATTTTCAGAGATTAATTTTGTTAGGAAAATGAACTAAAGAATGCATAAAAATGATAGGTGCCATTGCATCAAAATATTCTGTTTACATCCAAAGACTACAAATTTACAAAATTCTAGTGTATCTGTTACAGACAGAGTTCACTAGGAGATCATAGGGTGCATTTTGGTTCCAAGACTGATATTTAAAGAGACAATTTGGGGACTCTGACTCCTTTTTATATTAAAAAATTACTATAATGGACAGTAAGCTGGTAAAATTATTTACAAACAATGAATTTCATATTTAAGTTTTTTCTGCCTCAAATTTTTCTCCCGTTCTCTTGTGCTCCATTTAACAAGAGCTGCATTTGAAGCCATTTAGAATTCACAGTGAATGCCAAGTTTCATCTCAAGCAATTCCTGAACCTGTAGTTTCTCTCCAGTTAGCAACTCTCCATTTCTTTCATATGTGGTTCTCTCCAGTTAGCAACTGCTATACATATGAAGGTAAGAAAAATATATACGGTTGTATGACTCCAAAATTTGTTTTTCCTACACTGAGAGGCTGATGCGTATCCTTAAACACTTCCTTTTTTGTCCTTGAAAAAAGACCTTTTTGGTTTTTACTTTTCCAATACTTTTTAAATTGACATTTGTATTCCTGTCACTGAAGCTCCCTCACTAACTGTTAAGATGTATTGTTAGAAAGAAGATCACAAAACTCTAAAAATTGGGCTGATTTGTATTAATTCATCTACCTAATTCATGGAGAAAAATGTTCTTTATTAACTTCTTCTCTGAGGAAAGAAATGCCTCATTAATTTTAAACACATCAATCTGAAAATGTTATCCATGTCAGAGAGAATAATGACTGACATTACAGAAAGCACAATAAACTGCACAGAAAATACAATCACCCATTATTCACTGTCATGTGAAGTTATACTCGTGTGTAAATACACATGGTTTTTTGTATTATGAAACCCTCGAAAAGTAGAAATTTTAAGAGTAACTGGAATGCAGGGGAGAAAAGAGATAAGCAACATGGATGTAGAAATTTATATTGAGATTGATGAAATACTGACTTTTGTATATCTTTGAAATAATTGATGCTATCTTGTATGTGCTGGTCACCCTAGGTCCAAGGACCTAGAAATCTCTTCAGAGAATGCAATCAAATTAGTCAGGTTTGATTTATTCCTGGTAAATCCATGCTGGCCTGTTCCCACTTACTTGTTTTTCTCATTTCTGGAAATGACTTCCATGTGGCTGCAATGTTATGTTGTATTACTGGTATCAGTCTGTTAAGCATATCTAGCTGTCCTATTTAATTTCTGAAATCTGATTACTTCAGAGGTGCCTTCTTTCTTGAGATTGCTACAACAGAAGTTGTCCTTTTGCTTTTTCTTTCTTGTTACACATGGCATGGAGATGCACAAACAGCCTGAGTGATTAAACATCTGATTGAATGGAGTGAAGGTGGGGAAACAAATAAACAGTAGTGTCATAATATATGCAAATGTCAGCTAGCTAAGCTTTTATGAAGATAGCAGCTATCTGAATGGATATGAAAGAAGCATTCTGTCAACATATCTGTTAAATCACACCCCCACACCACCTTTTTGTAGTCCCTATGAAAGCTTGCTCATGTCATCCAACATTAATAGCCACATTGTGTCACTTGATTTATTGAGACTAACTTAAGTTGAAGGTAAATACATCAAAGGGGCTTAGAAAAAAATCTAACCTGATCACCTGGAAAAACAAAAAAGAAAAAAAAAGAACAAGGTAAAATACAGTCTATGAGGGGGAAAAAATGAAGTACTGTTATGAGGTATAATACCCAAGTTTCTTTTGCTGTTCTGCAAGCACAAGTCATTCTTCTTGTCTTGCCTCAATATCTACTCATTTATTAATTTATACATTACAAAAAGAGGGTTAGCCAGCCAGTCAATTGATATGAAGGAAGATCACAGCTGAAAAGACTTGACTTACTAAAGACTTATAAATTGTTATCAGTTTTATATTAGCTATTACAGCTCTATTTTTCTATTAACAGTGGTTATCACTTCTCAGCAAATATAATCTTTAATGCCTGATGACTAAGGTCTATTCAAAGAAACTTCTAATGCAGATCTTTCATTTTTCTCAAATAGAACCTGTTATTAGGCTAAATTACAGTACATGACTTTTTCTCACAGCATACCTGTCCCTGTAAGTGGAAGACTAGTTCCAGAAGGAGTCTAAAAGAACTTTCAATTCAAAGTGTGTATTTGCCCACTTCATAGTGAGAGGAAGCTTTCCCTTTCTTGTCCATGTTCTAATCTCTAAACTCCTGGCAAGATACAATAATTTGTTAAAACATTTATGTGGAATACATATTGGCCACTCTAAATGGATATAATACACAGCATTTCACAATTAGTATGACATTTAACCCTACTTCACAAGAATGTGAATAACTCTGAAGTGATGATGAAATTAACAGGTTCCACAGATTCTACTAAAGTACATTCTCTATTCACTGGCAAAAATGAAATCAATTTTTGTTCAACTTTCTTCTTGCATATTATTTTTTCCACACACATCAAAGAAAAAAATTGTGTGTGGCACATTCTACAAATAGCTTGACATTCAGTTTGTGATGAGGCAAGTGTGGAAAACTCCAAGCTGACAAAACTTTTTAAAGCATATGGTTGCATCAAAGCTACTTTTATCAGAAATCCACTATTCTTAAATATTTCACTATAGTGTGTTAAAATAAAAGGCATCAAGGCGTGTTTAAAGATGCAAAGAAACTGAATGAACATTGTGCCAACAGAACATTCACGTATAGATGTAGCCCTTTTTCTTACAAAGAACTTCATACTTCTCTTAAATAATTTTTTAGACCCTTTCCTGGACAAAAAGGTGAAGCTGATTAGCTAGTAGTTCCCTCTATAATTATTGTCATGCTTGGAAAATGAGTCCAACATTTGAATTTTTGCATTCATTAGGGATGCCCTCAATCTGTACATCATTCTGAAAGTAACAGGGATCTGTGACTTGATCAGCCTCCACTGACTGTTGTTCCTCTGTTTGGACTATGTGCCTGGTATAAAAACTTGTGGGACCTTATAGTGAATATACAGGCAAAGGCACTGATGTCTCTACCTCAGCTGCAGCCTCTACATCACTGACTGACTGACCCATTTCATCACAAATCTTCATTTTCATTTATTCTCTTACTGTTCATTAAGCAGTAGAAGATCTTTTAATTGTGGGCAACTTCCCTTATCACTCCAAGTATAAATTAGCTTTGGCTTTTCTGACATCACCCGTGCGGGCCCAAGCAATGTTTCCAACCTCCTGCTGTGCAGCCTGTCCGCATTTGAATCTCCAGTCTATGCCCTCTATGGACTGAAGCCTGTTCAGCCAAGCTACTTTCCTGATACACATTTGCACATTTTTCTAAGTGTTAGATGACCCACTCTTATACCTGAAGATCTGTTAATTGTGTATGGGAAGTCTCAAAGAGAAAAAAGAAGAAAAAAAAGAAAAAAAAGGTATAGACATTACCAAATCTATCATCTCACAACTTCATTCTAGTATACATGTTTCACCACTTCAGGGCTAAGATAAATTTTACCTAACATGTATTCTTCTTTTATTTATTTCTGAAACTTACTGCAAGCTTAAAACTAGATTTCAGATTTCACTAAATATAATCTTGTATGTCCTATAGTGTTTGTAGATGTGAATCAAGTATTTATGAAATTCACCAAACTTCACTGACTTCAGAAAATGTGAGATGGGAAACACAAATGATGAATAAATAATAAAAAAATTCAAACCAGGTAAAATACTAGAAATTAGAAATTAAATTATACAAAAGACATTGCAAAATACCTAGACTTATTTTAGTTCAAGTAACTAGAAGTTATTATTTTGATTTACAACAAGAAAGCTTATACTGGTTGTATAACTCCCAAAGAAAACCTAAACCATAAAATTTTTAACAGTGGTAATATATTCACAAATTCTGTTTAGGGCATTACAGAGAAATAAAGAAGAAAAAAATTACAATTACTTTTTTAAATCCCAGCATTTTGTATATTCAGTTCATCTAAGACTTGGTTTAAAAGAAAATAATTTATTACAGGTCTCACCATAAAATATTGAGCATGATCAAACCCTCTATGCTATGAATATTCCTAGGATCCTTTGATTTTTTTTCTTTTTGCTATCAGTTGTCCATAATCAGTCGCTTCCTCACTGCAGTAAATCAAGTGAACATGTTTTCTCCAGTGCTTCAATTAGTAGGCCTGTATTTTATATT
The DNA here is from genome assembly GCA_013397195.1 of Hylia prasina. Classification (NCBI taxonomy): domain Eukaryota; kingdom Metazoa; phylum Chordata; class Aves; order Passeriformes; family Sylviidae; genus Hylia; species Hylia prasina. The sequence continues at coordinate 230,208 of VYXD01016602.1, forward strand.
AGCTTCTTAGCAACAGGCAGTTAGACATTTAACTTTGCCTAGTATAATATATTAAAAATCAAGACTAAAGTTCAATATCTCAGCACCTGATCTTGTTCAGTTTTTCCCTTAATAGACCTAAGTTAATGGACCATAGCTGAGGTCTTATTCATTGATTTGCTTTCTGAAACTCCAGAACTGACACAAAACCGCTTTCAACTAAATTAATTTATTCTGTCTCTTTTCCAAGTAATTTTTAGTGCTTTTTGATATTGCCTAGTTGATAAAACGATGCTTTTCTTTAGTGAAACAGTCACAGGAACCGACTTTATGAAAATAATAAATTTTTTTTCCCCCTTTGGCTCTTTGATTTAAACAGAATTTACAGATAAGCATCAGCAGCACATCTGGTTATTTTCTTAAAAAATACCTCATCAGCTATTTTGCCTACTACTCCTAGAAGACATTTTTGAATAGTCAAGCAATAAATATATATATATAGTTAGCTGTTTAGTCCATCCTCCACTGCAGAGCTCTTTGAATATCTTTTCAGATAAAATAATGAGTACATGGCTATCTGCCTTTTGTATGTTCCTATAGAAAGACTATAATCCAGAATTCACATTTCATAGTTCTTTCAGTTCAGAAACACTCTAATGTAATTCATGACATCCTGAGTTTAAATAACAATGTTAATATTCAGAAGTACTGTTCACCAAATCAAACACGCCATTAAAGACGAAAAAGAGCCTATATTTCTGATGATGGGGTTATGCCAGACAAGACTGTTAAAGTTAATCAAAACAAAACAAAAAACACCCCACACACACTTCAGAATAAAGACTCTTCTTATTATTAGGTATCTTACAATAACAGTATCTCTAAAATGAAGATTGTCTTTTCTCAGAAGATCAAAAATGGGATTTGAATTTAACCTTTTCACCCCACTGTTCTGCTCATACAGGGATAATAGATTCTCCTGCTATGTTCATGAAAATGAGCCAGGAGCTACTATCCAAGATTTCTACCCAGCTGAGGGAGCGATCAAATTATGACAAATCTTTTCTTAATGGTTCAGTGGGGCAACCTCTGGGCAGCAGATAATGAACCTCTGCCAGCACTGCCTGTCAGAAACTGAACAAATCTCAGTATAGGAAGTGAAAAAAGAAAAGATTTGAAAAGAAATACTATTTTTTAAAGACAGACACATGATGAGAAGAAACATTAGTTGGAGATGCTGTATTCTCAGAAAATATTTCTGTACAGAAGAGGAAAAGAGAAAAAAATTCAAAAAATCATCTTTTATTCTCTCACAGAGCTGAAACTTTTTTTATATATCATTTATATAATTGTTCATCTAAAGTGCTCCTTTTGCAAAACAAATGCATGCGAGGACTTAACCTTAGCAAATTATCTGGTAGGTAATAATTAAACTGAAATTTCTATCAGTCTGGTGCTCTAATGGAATATTAAAAAACTTGCTTTGGGGCTGATATTTGAAGTTAAATACCAAAGAGAAACACAGAAACTGCACTCAGGCAGTTTTTTCCACACTCTTCTCTCTCTATTCATTGGTTTTGCCCTTTCTTAAATGAGTTTTTCCAGGGGCACTATCATCTCAGCTGAGCCCTGCAAGAGTTCTGTATACCAGATCTTGCTTCTGGAGGTGTATAGTGAGATTTTGTCCAAAGACAATGGTATAAGGCAAATATATAAAAGTACCTGAAATACATCCACCTCAAACTTACTGGTTTTGAAAGCCTTCGTACAATTCAGCACTTTGACAAACTGATTCTTGTGAGCAGTAATGATGTTGTATTAGGAAATATTGTAAAGCAGAATTTTAATACACTTTTTTGGAAAGATGTGATACATACATAGAGAGACACCAAAAGTATGTTTTGCTCAATACTTAGAATTCACAACACTAACTGAAAAAAATTTATTGACTACAGGAGCTGTGTTTGTAACCCCAAGGACAGTTAAAGTTTTGAATTATCCTGTAAAGGGTCAACAGAATTAATAATTACAGCTGTAACTATGTGTGATGAATTATAATTAAGCTTCTTAATAATTAGTCTATAAAAAAGCAAACCAAAACCTTGCTACTGGATGCAGCAATAATTTTTTTGAAAGGGTGCCACATCCCATACTTTTCTATGAATTCACATTAATTTTTTTTTCTTCGTCAGTGCTCTGTTATTTGGTCTGTACCTTGAATATATAAATGGAAAGTCAGTTATATGGACTTATTTCATACTGTTCATTTTTTCTCGCCTAGCTACCATTAAAGATCAATAATTTTCAGATAAGGCAAGCATAATATCAAAGAAAAGTCAAAACACTGACAGCATGACTTGCCCTTAAGATCCAAGATGACTTCAGAACCTCTCAAAAGTGTTAGTCTTCCCACTCACTGAAGATAGACAACAATTTTAGCTTACTGGACAGCCAAGATCCCCATGTAATTATCAAATGGTTTAAAAAGGTCCCCATGAATTTTTTAATAAAGGCCCAAACTAGTACCTTTGAAATACAAATATATCCTCTAATGTATCCTTGTCCATTGCTTCCACATTCCTTCAAGGCTGACTCTTAAGGGCACTCTTGAGAGTTCTATTTTACAGTCAAACTGGCTCCACGGACAAACTGATTTCATAAACCAGAGAAAGATTTGGTTTGGAAGGAAGTTTAAAGATCACCTAGGTCCCCCCACCCCTGTCATGGGCACCTTCCAGTGGATCAGGTTGCTCAGGTTGTGAACACCTCCAGGCACAGGGAGTCCACAAGCTCCCTGGGCAACCTGTTCCACTACCACACCACCCTCACAGTAAAGAATTCCTTCTAATATCCAGTCTAAACCTACTCTCCCTCAGCTGAAGGCCATTCCACCTTCTCTTGTCACTACATGCTCCTGTGAAAAGTTCCTCTCCAGCTTTCTTGTAGCCCCCTTTATGTACTGGAACACATAGCTATAAAGTCTTCCTCAAGCCTTCTCTACTCCAGGATGAACAACCCCATATCTCTCAGCCTGTGCTCATAGGAAAGGTGCTTCAGTCCTGTGATCACCTTAGCAGTCCTCCTTGGACATGTTCAGGCAGGTCCATGTTGAGGATCCCAGAGTTGGATGCAGCACTCCAGGTGGGATGTCACAATAGCAGAGTAGAGGGGAAGAATCCCCTCTCTTGCCCTGCTGGCCACACAACTTTCCACGTAGCCCAGGATGGAGTTGGCCTCCAGTAAGAAATTTTCCAGTTTGCAGATTAATCTAAGTGAACATTAACCACTGGAACAAGTAAGTGTTAAACAAAAAAATCTAATCTGAAATTTCCCACAGAAAATGAAGACCCATTCTAATAGTCTGAAGGGCACTGTCAAGAATTTTTACAAACCTACATAATAAAATGAGAAGTGGCAGCTCCTTAATAAAAGTTTCTTTCATCGAGCAGTTTTGTACAGTGGGGATATTCCATGAGACACACAGACTAAGATTTTGTGGTGTATTTCTTTTCAATACCTCTTCCTTAGGTTCCTTAAAAAAATCCATATGGATGCATCTTTAAGCAACGTGTCTATGACTGATTTATAACTTGCCAAAACCCCAGATTTTTGTATTGCAGATCTTGTTATATTGCAACACATTTACTTCCAAAATGAAGTAAAATGGAAAGATAAAACAGCACAGCAAATATAAAAAAGAAAAAGAGATGTTAAAAAAAAGTCAGTGAACAGTTGCAAAAAATTATCAAATATATGATAGGCAAATAAATGCAATATGTCCCATACAAGGCTCAGCACAACTATGCATGTGTTTAACTTGTTCTGTGCCTCTGATTCTTAGCTGAGTTTTCAGCTGTCACCATGTAGACAATTTGGCTCTGACTTGTAAGTTTCTGGAACTTTATTGCTCTTGGGAAGGAGCAGAAAAAGATACCATCAGCTATTGCTGGTCCAGAAATAACCTCATCTACCAAAGGCGTGAATGTTTAACTTCAACACAAATAAAATTTATTTTTAAACACTTGTATACACCAGCTGGAAGTTCAACATAGTATTTATTAAACAGACAAATATCTAAAAGTTGGTAATTTGGGAAAGAAAATAAGATGTTTATTTGGAACAGTAAAGTGAGTTTGCAAGACGAAGCACAGACCTGAATATTCTCATCAAGCAAAATTGCAGAAACTGCAACAATCATATTAGGAGAGAAAGAGACAAATGAGTACTTCCACCACTGGAGTTTAGAAGCCAGAAAATCCGACAAGCTCCAGCCAGAGCCTAGCCATTACTTAAGTAGAAAGCCACAGAGACTGTTAAGTACTTCCAACCTAAATCTCTGCTCTGGGAAAAGGATTTTCTAGTAAAGTGTAATATTGGTGTGGACAAAATACAGCATGACATGTTTGCAACTATCCAGTCTTTCCTTGAGAGTCTTCACAGTGTAGAAGAGCACATATGCCTTTTGGGTTAGGGAAAGGGCTTGGTGAAGACTAAACTGCAGAGTCACAGAGGTTTTAGGGCTGTGAAGGGCAACTAAAGATCACAACACTGTCCCAATGAGCTGCCCAGACTGCTACTCAATTAAATCAAAATTTTAAGACTTCCACTGAACTGGCTCAGCATTACCAGCAGTCAGGTTTTCTCCCATAACATGCCAATATCACTTCCCTGGTTTTCAAGTTCTTCAGCCATTAGAATTGTTATATCTATTTTGCTTTTCCTAGACTTCAGCTCTGCTCCAAAGGCTGAATATGTTCCAATGATCTTGTCTCCTGTATGTTCAATAGGTAATCAAGTTTCACCTAAGGTTTCCTTCTATTAATCTTTTTTGTATTTCACCATTCTAGATGGAACATTTTAGCCAAAAGCTTTGAGACTTAATTTGATGACACTAAGAACTGAAGAATAGCTTATTTCCCCTGATGCCTCATTCAAACAATGAACAAGTGCCCAAACTTCAGCGCTTTATCTCAGATTAGGAGTGAGCTTTTGAAGACTTCCCAATCATCACTACTCAGAACACATCAGTTTACATTTCAGAAAGGCCTTGAAGGGTGTACCCTGGAGTCTTCGGTCTGAAGCCACACTAGAAAATGCACTCTACTAGTGGATCTTCAAGACCTGAAACCTTAGTTTCATCTTTGATTTTACCTTTGCACATGAGGAGGTTTTTTAATCATTATTTTCCTCTGGCATTTAAAGACACTGCCACAAATAAATTTTTATATGTAGAAAAATTAACAGTTAGATCCTGTATTTGAATAAATCTTTTTATAATCATGAGACAGACTCAAGATCATACAAAAACCATAATGCACCATGAACAGGAATGCAATAATTAATCAGAGATGCCTTAACTTCTGACAAATGTATTTTTCAAGATATTATATAATGACTTATTGATTAAAACCAATCCTAGAGAAAACAGTAGTAATTCACAGGAGAATAAAAAATTTCAGTTTCCTATAAAGATGCCATTTACAGTATTTCTGTTTACCCTTCACTGAATGATTCAAACTACTCATTTTCCTAAATCCTTCAGGATACTGTATGAATATGATGATACCAAGAGATACTGGTTATTGAAGAAATGTGCCTCATACACTAAGAAGGAAAAAAAATCCAAAAAAAAATCTGTATTCGGTTTCTCGCATTTTCTCTCTCTTGTGAACCTTAACAAACATAACAGACACTAGTCACTTTTAAGACTGAGATGCTGCTGTTTAGATAAAAAAGCTAGATTTTCACATTACAGCTCCACAGTAACCATAGTTATTAGTTTATCTTCACTTAATGCATGATCCAATAAAATAGCTTGCTCATGAAATTCAAATCAGACTGGCAGGAACACCCAGAAATCAGGCAACGGTAGTAAGAGATACTAACAGAGCAAACTCTAAATTGAAATAAGAATGGAATAATCAAGAACTGAAATAGAAAATAATGATTTCTTCTCCCCGCCCTCCCCCACCCTCCCCCACAGGGAAGGATACGAAATGCTTATTTCACCACTGCATAGTTTCTGCACTGCTTATGACCCTGTTCTGTAGTTTTCTGTGTTGGATGAATAGTCTCAGAGCAGCCACTCAGGTCGGCAGGTGCTCTTTGTAAGGCGGAATATGAGTCAGCCAGCTACAAGGCAGAGCTGGGAGATGTGTCTGTTTATAAAATCCTGGAAGGGCTGGACACTGGTCCTCTGGGCTCCTCTTAGTTGCAGGTTCTGAGTCAGCTGAAAGAACTTCAAAAAAAGTCACCTGCTTCTCTACCCTTCCTTTGCTAATCTCAAACATGCAAGATCCTGCAGTACCACAGTCCATGGCAGTCTAATGAGTGCAGAGAAAATTCACTTTGTACTGATGTTGCTGTTTTGTGCAATCAGCAGACCTTCTACAACTGAAATTGATTTAGCTCCTCAGGTCTAAATTACAGAATGTTGAGCAAAGAGGAACAGCTCACAGGAGACTGCAGCCAGGCTCTCAACATATATTCTCTCTAGCAATGTTCAGTTCAACACAATCTGATGGACTCTGACTCCTTTTTACTCCATCTATTTTCTCTGCTGATTAAGGGTATTGGTCAGACCTGCTACAAAAAGAAATTGTATTCATGACTTCCCCATGATGTTTCAAGGAAATCAAAACAAGAAATACTTAGTAAAAGGTAATTTATTTCACTGTAGCATTAGATGTAAAATTTAACTCACCTGTGTTCCCAAGGTATGATGCAGCCTTCCTTAGAAGACCTGACATGCAAGTTAGCAGTGACTCAAAGAACAAAGCCTAAAAAAACAAAGTGAAGAAAGCAAAGGGAATAAGGAAAAGGCTTTCAGTGCTAAAATATTCAGCATTTTAGTTATTTTCAGAGAGATGAGTAATTGAACTAAGGACTGAAATACAATAGAAACTCTTCATGAGAAGACAATTTTGTCCAGAAAGAACTCTTGAAAGATGAGGACTTGAAATTTTTCTCTTTTGATATTATGTATATAGCTTAGGGAAGTTGAATGGGTTTTATATAAATAAATATTGTTACAACTAATAAAACAATGATTTTATTCTGCTTAATATATACTGACATTTACACAGTGCAAAACATCACAGCATATAATATCCACCCATACTGATATTGTTGGATGGCAGGTTCATACACATCAAGACATTCTTGTTTAATTTTAGTACCTCAGGGAAAGTGGCCAATAAACCTTTCAGGGAAAATACAGAATGTTCTATCAGAAAAGCAACATTAAGTTACAGAGCAGATCACCTGTTCTTCGATCTCATGTTTACCCTGTGTTTACTTCCCTCTCAGCTGGGCATAGATATATACTATTTATCTGAAAATCATCATTGCAATACAGCTTTAAAGATAAGATTCATTTATTAAATTTACAATGAAAATATTTGAAAAACTATGTTTCATGCTTTTAGTGGTTACCAATTCAAACAATCCATTGTAGGAAAAATGCAGCATCCATGCCTTTCTTCATACTCAGCCAAGTGTGGGAGATGTGGGAAATGAGGAACAAGGAATAGCTGTATTTTCAAAGATCCTGAGGTCAGGTATTCTTGCCCTACAATGCCTCTCACTCATCAGTCTAAAGGGGGGAAATTCATCACAGCAGATGAACAAACCATCTCCAGCCTTGTGGTACAAACTGATTTCATTACATTTGACTGTAGTTGCACTATAGCTGGATGAAATATTTCATGCCATTTCTGAACACAGTCCATTTCTAAGTAGCATGATAAATTGAACTGATAACACTTAGTTCATTAATTCTTTATAAATACATCACAGATGTGATTTTGGGATATGAATGAAAAATTTCACAGAAGTGTCCTGTCACCCAGAATTTTGACCAATGTGGTTGAGAGGTGGGAATTTCACCTTCCAATCCATTGGTCAATCAGACTATCAATCACATTCTCCTCCCATTTGAAGGAATGCAAACATTGGCCATATTTACAAAAAACAATTCTTTGTTTATGTTAAAAGGCATGGGAAAGTGAAAAACTCTGACTCCAATATGAAACATCAGAAGGCTAAGAAAATTCTGGGTGACAGTGTCCCATCTTATCAATCTTCTTACCACAGAACCTTCCATAACCCTCACAGCAAGAAAATAAGTCACAAAGGAAACTTANTATCACAGAACCTTCCATAACCCTCACAGCAAGAAAATAAGTCACAAAGGAAACTCACAACTATAGTTGCATTGGAAGAAATATGACACATAAAATTCAAACTATAATGACACAGCAGATGATCATCTATCTATTTCAGCTATCCAACTGTCTTTTTTTGCTCGCAGATCTGCTAGTATCAGTTAATTTACATACATTTTGGAAACATGGGTAATTATTTGCAGTGCTCATTGTTATGTTGTGAACTAACTACCCAGATGTTAAACATTGCACTTGTGGAATTCCCATGTCATTAGAATGGAAATACAAAGGCAACAGTGTCTACCTTCTGCCTTTTAACACCACTAATATGAAGGTTAAATATAGACATGACAAGGCAGACTTTGTATTTCCCCTGGTATTTTCAGGTGTTTTCCATTATGGGTTGAAGGACAGGTTTTATGAAATACATGTGATAAGATAGTCTGTATCTCAAACACCTGAAAGAGGAATAATTTTCTATATGGTAATCGCTAATCTTTCTGACTGTCAGTACTAACACAAAAGAAGATGCTTTCCTCCCTCCCCCATGAAATGAATATAACATCTCTAAAGATTGCACAAACAGATTTGGGAAAATTATATTAGTTTTAACATTTATGGACTTTAAATTCATATTCTGGACAACAAATTTTCAACCAAATTACTTATTTTAAATACTAATTTCTAAAAGTTCCTTACAATTTTCCAGAGCTTGCAAAAGGAGAAGCAACATTGGATGGTCAGGAGAAAGTCTACAGAAATGTTTCTTGAAGGAGGAAAAGAGCACCCAATGCCACAGAATTATAGAATGGACTGAGCTGGAAGAAACCTTAAAGATCATCTAGTTTCAAACCCCCTGCCATGAGCAGGGACACCTTCCACTAGACCATACTGTTCATAGCTCAATCCATCCAGCCTTAAACACTCCCAGGGCTAGGGCATAGACAGTTTCTGTCCTTGGAACCAGGTTAATCATTTTATTTTTCTACTTAAAAACAAACAAACAAAAATATTATGAAGTAGAAGTAATAATGGAGTTGAACAGCAAACAGAACTGAGAGGTTTCAACACAATTGTATCACCTGATACAACTGCCCCACCTCAGAGGGGCCAAACAGACATGGCTGCAGTGGGATCTCAAGATGATGGAAGAAGGGAGCTGCTTGGTGGGATTGCAGACAAGGAGAATGAAAGATCATAGTACAATTTTGAGAGTGTCAAGAACCACATCATTCTGGAAAGAAATATATTAATAACACAAGAAAGTATTACAGATGTATTATCCCAGGTGTCCTGGTGTCAAATTAACTCCCTAGCTGACATACCATGCTTGTATAGAGCAGCGAGACCTTTTTTTTTTTCAATTACCATGAAGTGAAAATCTAAGTCAAAGTGCAGCAACCATCTTAACCATTTGCATTTTCAAACACAAAGAATAGTTGAGTAGCTGTTTGTTTAAGCATTTCTTTTGATTGATGGGCTACATGGAATAACAATCCATTCCCTGTCTCTGGAAATAGAAATGCTTATTTTGCAGTTACTATGATTTCTAGCCTTCACAGTTGAAGTCTACAAGTGATGCTCACCCAAAATCAAATATTTCTATCCTTCTCTTGAAATCTCCTATCTCATGGTCTTGTGAAACTGTATTTTTCGCTCCTGTATTAAGAAAATACAATGGCAAAATATTGATTTTTTATATGTATGTGTACATATATATCTCCAGCTGATAAGAGGCATGACAAAGTGTAAACACAGAGACGAATCCAAATAATTTTTCCTCATCTAAATCTTTTTCTGCTACACTATAACATGGTCCACCACTCAGCAAAATATAAAATGTAACGAGCATTTCTACTGAGTCAACATTAAATTATTTCCAGAGATCTAAACAGTCAGTAGTGACTTGAACCCTTCTAAGCTGCCACAAGTACAGGTAGCTGCATAGAAGCCAAAACTTCCATAGTCCTGGTCTTCAGCTATCATGTCCCAGCCAAAAAATTACACATATGACCTTGAATAAATATTCAGATAGAAATTTCCATTGTAGAAGAATAATTCTTTTTGGTAATTGATCCCATGCAGATCTATGGCTGACATATAAAATTAATTGCAAACCATTTACACACACTACTCCATTTTAATTTGGAAAAAAAAATTAGAAATATGGTGATAATGGACTATTTCAAGATGTGGAATGGAGGGCAGGGAAGGAGCACTTAGTTTAACTGCATTTAAAAAAAACCTTAAAGCAATATGACATATAAACCCAAAAATTTTATAATATTATTGAATCTTTGATGTAGGGTATAGCATAAATAATACTTTTCAGAGATTTCTAACTGCCTACGATTTCTTCAGAACATTTTATTGTATCAGTTTTTTACAATTAACATTCCTATAGTTGTGGGGGCACCTAGTGGCAAACTAAATATATTTATATATAAAGTAGCTGATCGTCAATTATCAGAAACCTGATTTATTTTCAGAGAATTATTCTCTTGCTTGAATAAAAAACACTTTTTGTGTAAGATTAACTTCAACACCAAGTAACATTAAGAAATAACAGCTGGACATAACACACTGGCAATTTCACTGACTCCTGCTCCCTTCCCTCCTCTTGTCTGATATGTGTCTATAGGAGCTGAAAAATAGACTTTGAAAATAAAATCCCTTTTTATCCTGTATGCCCTGTCAGAATTCATTACTCTCTGAGCATCTTCTCTTAGACATTTCACAGGAGAAGGGTTTAATGTTTAATGCTAAACTTACTTATTTGAAGATATTTCATGCTACACCGGATTTTGATTTAGCAGAGGGATATGACAGAGCAGTGAAATCACAATACAAGCAGAACACAGTAATTCAGCATACAGTAGGATCATAATGCAAATACAATTCTTATTACTGGTCCTTACATGTTTGTTATGATGGCACTGGGTATCCTCAGTCACCAAGAGGGAATATTTATATTGAATCCAGCTCAAGCCTGTTTCTAAGTTCATTTTGTTGCCCATTTTTCTACCCTATTGAACAAATTACACCCTTCCTCCATGCTAGTCAGGCTAACTCAGGAAAACAGTCACATTCTTCATTAACTTGAGAGGTAAATAAAATAATCAATTACACAACCAGCTGATCATCTCAACAGGTACAGCCAGCTGATCTAAACCAAAGTCCACCCCCCAGTCCTCCTCGTGCTGACCTAAAATCAGCTTTCTTTGAAATAGCTGTTGTCATGCCTTGCCTTCTTCCCTGAGCTGCATGAGCCAATTGCCTGCACCCACCTCGTCTGAGCAGTCTTCCACAGCAGCATGATTATTCTTTAGTCACACCACCATCTCTTTTTCCTCGCCTCCATCAGGAGGGGACCATGCAGGAGCAGACTTCCAATTATGTCAAAGCTGTGCTCAGATACAATGCAGAGATCAGAAGCTCATCTGAAACAAGAGTTTTCTCTCTTTCATCCCAAGACATGCAACAATAATACATGCAATAGGTACAAAGGCCAGGAGAAGTTTCTCATTTGCATAAGTTTCCTAAAAGTGGATACCTTGGCAAAACATACACAACAACAACAACAAAACACCAAAAAAGACAAAAAAAAACCCCAACCCAAATCAAAGTAAAAAAAAGATACTTAACATTTCCTCATTTCAAAAATCAAAAATTTTATATGAATAATGATTGCCTCTCTGGAGGTTTTATGGTTTGTTTCATCTATTCAAATTCCACATGCAGCTTTCCAGTAAGCTTCCTCAGTTGTCTTCCTTAAGGCTTTCTCCCTGATCAGTTGAGCAGATTCATCTGTCAAATTGTTTTCCCTTTCCTCATTTCTGTCAAAGGCCCATATGAAGAAAGACAGGCAAGCAGTCTGGGTAAGCCTTCATTCTACTGGGCAAAATCCCAGTGTTCGCAGAGATACACCATATAAGGGTGTTTTACTTGCTCCTCACAGAATCCTTGGCACTAAGTTTTGTCCTACACTTTATTTGATAGCACATTCTGGATGACAAAGACACTGACATTCTGATTATTAATATTTTATTACTCAAAAACCTAATGCTCTAGCCTTGTAATTACAGTACTTATTTACAAATGCCAGCTTAGCTAGGTTTTTTGGGTTGGGTTGGGGTTTGTTTGTTTGTTTTAAACCTAGATATATCCAGCAGCAAGCAATATCTTCACACCATCTCCACTGGGCTGTGCAGATCCTGAACAGAGTCTTCAAGGCTGGTAATAGGCAGTGCAGCTTCTCTCTAGAGAACTGGAGAGCAAAAGAAAGCAGACTTTTCCATGGGACTACAACACAGTTTTATCACGCGTAGGAAAAGACAAGGTAAATTTACAGTCTAAATACAAATACACATCTATCTTTTGATCCTGTACTGGTGCCTCATGGGGTCCACCTCCAGAAATCAGATCCTTCCCCAGGACTCAGTTACCACCTCCCAGCAGCCACAGAGTTCTGACTGTTCAACCTACTCCTCACCAGAAAGAAAGGCCACCGATCCTACTATCCTCAATGACCTCACGTAGCTCAGTCAGCAACATCATTTTGACTAACAACTCTTATCAGCTGGATCTCATTATCAGCTACAGAGAAAGTTCACTGAACTCATTATAGATAGCAGATAGGAATCACTTGTTCATCTTTTTGTCAGGATACAGAAATGCTGTGCAACTCTATTGCTGGATTATAAGTTTCTCTCTCCAGAAACTGCACATTTGGACATGTCTCACTTAAGTTAGCAGAATTTTTTTACATATGGAAATGGATTTTGTTTTGTTCAAATTATTCTATCAAAACTATCTGTCAGCATTACACTGAAGCATTATAAAATAAGAATAAAATAGCCCAGAGTGAGCTGCACTCTGAATCTCTGGTGTATGGTCTTGCAACTTTATTTAGGACTTTTCTAGAAAAACTAACTTCATTCAAGAGTGCTTAAAATCACAAAGTCAGTCTTTTCCAGCCCACATTAGGAAAGCATAAGTGACTAAACTTATTAACATAAACACAGGAAGAGGTTAGTCAATTAGTCAACCTGATTTTCACTGTTTATACAGCTGTAAAGCAGTAATTTCCATGCATGGATGAAATAATTAAGATATGCTCAGCCAGAGAGGGATGGCCATAAATGTACAAAATACAAATATTTGTGCAAAGATTTTGCTATAGTTTTTATATATAAAGACACTGCATTGCCTCATCTGTAGCAATTAAACCGTTCTTGTGATAGCATTACTCTCAAAGTGACCTGAAAAATACTTGCTGTACAGTTAAAGTATTAGAATTAACTCTTTCCCAGACTTGAATCAGAGGTATATCCTTTCACAATGGCAACAGAAAAGGGAAGTATACTTTTTACCTATTATGATGTGCAAGTGTGAAAAATCACAGGAAATTAAAATTGCAAAACAAATGAACAAATTTAGCAAATTTACTGACATACCACAGAAATCCAAATGTATCTACAGTGTCTCTATCCAGTATTGCTAAAAATTGTTTTGTCAGTGTAATCTTTTCATTTTTGTCCATATTTAGCTATCTTTTCTCTGTTTAAATGATGTATCTCCTACATACCCTCTGCATTGTCCTCACGGTACAGTCTTATCACTTCAATACAGAAAGCATACAAGATAAAGTTACTTTCCCAGAACCTGAACTAGGATACCATGATTTTTGAAGATCACAGATAAAGAAGACATTCCGGCCAGACTTATTTTCAGCACTGAGGAGTTATTTTGGAGCATTCATTCTCACATGGACCAGATCATGTCCTAAAATGCCTTCAAACTTCCCTTTTCTCTCATGAAAACTCATCTGTATTTATTGTTATTCCAGAAAATCCAGCTAAGTTCACTCATATCAGAACATAATAAGTACTCTCCAGGTTAGGGAGCTTGTTCACCTAGCACAGCGTTCTGTCTCAGACAGAGAGATCTGGCAACAGGAGATTTCAGGGAAGGAGACAAGAGTGAAAACTTTCTTATGTCCGCTTCCACTCTACTTTCCCAGAACCTGAAACTACTACCTTTATGATACTAGACGGTGCACCCTTACCTTATCTCTTATTTTCCATTAGAGTAACTATTTTCTATAAATCTGCCTTTTTAAAAAAAAAACCTAATGATACCCTCTTCTGTAGTAGCAACATTCAGAACATCACTGCCTCATATAGAAAGAATTGCTTTCTTCTACCTGTTCATATCAACCTTTTCTAGTTTAAATGCCCTCTAATTCGTTTATTGTTGGTCTTAGAGAATAACATCTCCAAATTCAACTTTTTCTCAGCCTTCTCTGAACTTCTCTAAACTGAGGTCCCTGTCTTTCCTCATTGCCTTTTTGTAACTTGTTCTTGTCCCCTTACAGAACTTCAATTTTGTCTTGATCTTCATGTATTCCTTGATGATATTCAATATCTTGCTGACCATTTTGATTGCTGTTGCATTTTAAGACAATGATTTCAGAATAACTGTCCAAAATGACCCTAAGATGCTTTTCCTTAATTGTAAGCATCAAGTCAAAATTTGATACTGTGTCAACCTGGATGCATTCCTTATATTACTTACTTTAAAGTAGTCCAAAGCAAACCTCAGCTGCCACATTTTGTCAAATTTCTCAGTTTTATAACATCTTACTTAAAGCCCTTGCCACTGACATAGCATTTGGCTCTCCAGCAAAGTATCTACTGCAATTTGTACAATAAATCTAGCAGCCTTCATTCTGCTGGGGGACTTTTAACTGTTTATAAGTTAAAAATTTATTGGGTTTTGGAATTTCTTATTAATTTAATTTCTCTTTTGAAGCTATGCTTAGGATTACTGTGCTTTTACCCAGCTCTACACTGATTAGCTTAGCTACTAATACATGGGACATACCTGATCACATCAAGACAACAGGAAAGGCTGATCTGAGTCATTCTGGACCTTCACCAATACATGTTCCCAGTGCAAACTGCCAATTTTGTAGATCTTTGTTTTCACCTGGGTATAGGAGGGCTTCATCACTTTATAAAGCTCTTTCTAAGCCTGTTCA
Source organism: Hylia prasina (assembly GCA_013397195.1). Lineage (NCBI taxonomy): Eukaryota > Metazoa > Chordata > Aves > Passeriformes > Sylviidae > Hylia > Hylia prasina. The sequence goes on from VYXD01016602.1 coordinate 245,394, forward strand.
CACCTTTTTTGCACAGCCTTGAGAGGCAGGCACACAGTAAGCCTTCAGATATTTGCCTCTAGCAAGTTTGCCAACTGCTCTTCCAAAGTGTAGGAATGCTACCAAAGAATCATTCTGTGCTTCCAGAAGGTCTACACTCCTTGAGTTCTCCTGTACTTCAGGGAGTTCTTCCTTCTGTCCCTGCCGAGCAAAGCTGCTGTGCAGACTGCCTGCCAGCTATGGTTTCATTATCAATCAGCTACTGCTTTTCATCATTGTCTGAACAAACTTAATATTTTCCCTTAGAAGCTTCATTAACTCAGAGACAGGGGAGTTTAGTTCTAGCTATCACTCCTTACTTAAACATCTGCCAAAAATTGATCACAGCTTTGCCATTTAAATTAATTATCATTAAACAGTTAACACAATTAACAGAGATATAAAGCAATCTACAGCCTGAAGATGAGCTGACATTTCAGTTTCTAAACCTTCCTTTCTGGGCTGAGTTAAGCATTGCCCACAATCAGCCTGTCCCTCTTTGAATTGTCTTTCAGAATAACATGGTTCACTCAGCAAGGTTTGTCTATGTGATCTTAAAATAAGTGTTGAAAGTTTTCTCAGGATTTATGTCAACCAGGGGCCAGCCATCAGTTTCTGGCTTCCCTTTTCCCACCAACACAGACCTTTTCTAATCTGTAAATACCTGAAATCCATCAACCTACAAGTCTGTATGCCTGCGTGACACATTGTCTTCTTATAGCACCTTTTCCTTCTGGCACGGTGCATGTATGGAAAAGGTCAGGATGTAAGATGCAGAAAGTGAATTCGCAAAGATAAAGGAGTATTATTTCAGGGAAGAAGTAGTTAATGTGCACAAAGATCCCTTTGATTGAAGCACATTGTGAGAGGTACGATCACAGAAAACTGCTCTCAGCAGTGCAACCTGGGAGCAGAAAATGAAAACTCCTAACAAAAGACGCTATCTCAAGGAAGTTTTTGTAAATGCAGACCAGTGGAAGATTGCAAAACTGAAACAGACATATTTTACTAGAAGAGGATTAGAAATGCCAGGTTGGCCAAAGCACATACATCCAGAGGGGACAAATCAGCCATTACAAAGGTGTATGTGTGTCAGACAGAGGAAGAACATGCTTCGAATTTCTTGCTTGTAATCTGTTTCTGTCAAAAACTTGAACACCCAGAGAGATAGTTACTGGGTTGCAAATGAAGACAAAAAGACAAAAGTTGCCTAAATTTGAAATCACCCGACCTGTTCCTGGAGCATATTTTATAGAATTAATGTGACATTTTCTGTTGACTAAATCTTCCACTGAATTTTCCTGCCCAAATTAAAGGGAAGTAATCTGCTGGAGAAAGTAAAGATAAAATACTGATGCCTAGGTCCTTAATTTGCTGACATTTAACTCCACCCCTACATGCTTTCCTAACTGTAGTACTGAGAACTACTAAAAATGATAGTTAAACTTGCATATGTACATGTGACATTACATTTATGCCATTGTTTGAAACATTTAAAGTCTAACTGAAATTATATTATTCATAGATGTTAAAAGAGAAACACAAAACCTTAACTTGAAAGTACTTTAGGAAAAAACCCTGCCATCTTAAGAATATATTTTTCACTAATTTAGGTGAAGAGAGAAGCAGGAAGTGAGGAAAAATAAGTGGTTATTTTTCCAGTAAACATTACATTTTTGAGGAAAAATAAGCCAACCAGGTTTAAATATTTGTTTGGGTTTTTTTAACAATAAAAAAATAGATTACTTAATTTTGTTTTCAACTGATTTTGAAATAGATTGATTGATTATCAAAGTCTTACATTTTATTTTGTTCAAATATATAGTTTCATCATGAAACAAAACTTATTAACAAAGCCATGGATCCTGCAAAGATTTATGTACATGCTTACGGTTACAATATTTGGCTATCCACATTGACTTTGATAAACCTTTTCAATACCCAGGATTTTCTGTGTCTATACACAACATATATTTCAGTGTGTGAACGTAAACTTCCTCTTCTTACATTTTTAAATTTTCTGCCTCTCTCCAATGTTTATCTTTCCAATTCTTAAGCTGGATAAGTCTGTGCATCACTTTTTTCCTGCTCCCTAAAACATTTCCAGAAGAACTAATGTAAATCAGACAAGTAGCAGATAAACAAAAAAATAATTTCTCTAACACTGACAATGATCCAAGAATACTGCTAGCAATACCTGTAGGATTAAACAATGCCTTTGTGAGTAAATTCAGCAGCCTAATCATTCTGTCTCAGACATAAAGCTGCAGCCTCCTTAGTTATTTATAGAACAACTACAAACAGTAGTATTTGGAAAACAACTACAAACACAAAGATTTTTGTCCTGACTTTTGCAGTAAGGTATGGATCTATGGCAGTTAAATATATCTATTATATATACCTCATAAAATAAGTAGATTTTAGTTCAGTTTAAGTCAAATCAATTAAGACTGTATTACAAGAAGATTGGATTTCAAGAAGTGTTTGAAGAATGCTCTCAGGCACATGGTGTGATTCCTGAGGTGTCCTGTGCAGGGTCAGGAGCTGGACTTAATGATCCTGATGGGTCCCTTCCAAATCAGTACATTCTATGTCTCTACATTACTATTTTTTTCTAATTCTTGGTCTGGCACGCAAATTTCTTATTTTTTATGCATAGTACACAGAACTTCTCAAACGGAACAGATAAGACAGACAAAAGATTCTCTTTAAAATACAAAATCAAAATTATAAAGGTTTAACAGAAAGAATATGAATTCTTTTCACCACTTCTGTATTGAGAAGCCTGCTTTTGTCTAGTTTTAAAGTGGCCAGTGCAAAAATACAATCAGTTGAAAATAAACCCAGATTTTATAGTACAATACCTCTTGTATTATTTGCTATTCAAGGTAGCATTCTGTATCTTACCTTCTCATCATTCAAACATCTTCTATACAACAATAATAACAGCACCCTAAAGATCCACACTAATAGCTGGATTTGTCTTCTACTTAGATGACGACATTTTCTTCTTTTTTTTATTTTCATACTATATTTTACTTCATTCACAATGAGCAATTTCTGGCGCACATTATCTTCTTTGAGAAAGAAGAGATACTATAACTGAGTCATTTCTGCCAGTGAAAACATTCTAAGAGATGGTCTGTTCATTAGCCATTCATCTCCTTAACATTCTTTGTGGGTTACCTAGAGATGAGGGAAGTCAGGCAGAACCATGGATGTTACTGTGACTACCCTCAGCCACTGCAATGGATCTCATGACAGTATCAGTTAAACTAATTTTTAGGAATTTGCACAGCTGCACTGCAGTGAGTTTTTGTTGACTTCAGGCTACAACACAATGATAACTAGATGCTTATTTCAATCACTAGCCCCACATACACACTGTGGGATCTCAGCACAAACTACAGCTGAGTAAGAACAGCTGAAATTCACTCCAAGATAGGCATAGTCATAGTAGCAGTAGTCACAGTCATATCAATAGGTCTCCGGAGCTTTTATGTCTATTTATATCTAATTTATGTCTAATAGGTCTAATTATTTTCAGTAGATATTCAGGCTGAATTGTAACAAATTGAAATCAACTGACAGTTGTCTTGCTCTGTAAGTTGCTCTTTAAATGCTTTGAATGTGGTCTCTGATGCCAGTTAGAAGGCACTACTAATGCCTAAGCAGGAAGACCAGAACAGTCAGTGTTACTGACACTATACATCAGTGTTACTTTCTCAGTATCATAGTTCGGACAACCTTGGACATAATGAAGAGACTTAACTTGTAAGAAGTTATGATTACTACTGGCATCTGCAGGGAAGAGACAAGAGTCATAGTCCTTCATTTGCTGTACAAAAAATTGAAATGATGTAAACACTTCTAAAACAGTAAATTATTGCCTTTTTTTTCAAATTGTATTGCAGTGACTTATGAAATAAGAAATCATTCTGCTTCAGCATGCTGGTTTATAACCGTCTATTTTATCTGGAGTATTGTATCTGCAAAGTAATTGTAAGAGAATAAAGGAGGAATAAAGGGCCAGAGGTTTCTTTTTATTTACTTCAGTAGCATTTGACAATTCACTGGGATCCTTTTTTATGTACTAGACTTTGCAGACCATGTCAAAGCAGCTTGCAAACATCTCATTTTTTATTTAGGCAATGTATGCTTAATGACTTTAGCGTCTGAAGTTTCATCTGAATTAAATTTTGTGTGATGCCAGCCTTGGTTTCATTTCATTTGGAATCTGGCAGAAAAGAAGTCACAGAGGGGAAAACAACAAAACCCCACATTCTTGGTTTATGTCCTTTCTCCCAGCCACATTTGAAGCAGACTATGAATTAATTATGAGTCCATATGAAGCCAATAACTTGGTGACTGAGGTTTTTACATGTTCTGATGTTTTATTACAATATTATACTCCATGATTGTATTTCCCTTGTTTTTGCTAACATTCAGTTGCAAAGATCTATATACATGTGTTTCTCAGAGGTTTTTTAAACAGATGAGTTATCTGAATGTAGTTAATTTCAGCACTAAATATGTTCATTTGGTACACATTAAAGCAGTTGCTCTGAAAACCAAAATTAATAATACCAAAGGGGAATGCTGAATAGCTTATTTAGATCTAAAAATTGCTATTCCCCTGCAGGTCCAAAGGAGCTATGGGAATTAATACTTTTTTTATCTCTGGAAATAAATAGAGACCTGTGACATCAATTATGGATATGTCTTTATGGAAAGTATGGATCAAAAGAGAGTATATACAAATAATTATACAGCAAATGTATTCAATACCATCCCAGAAACAAATGTTAATCACACTGTAACTTCACAACACAGCAGTAAATAGTAAGAAAGTTATTGTTAAAAAAGAACATGAATCATTGAATAAATTATCACAGTGCTACAATGTTTGTTACAGTACAGAGAAATACTGGAGACCTGTGTCCAAAAACTCAGATGCAGGTTATGCTCTCAGTATACAAATCTGTTTACTCAGGTTTTCAACAACCTTAGAAGTAATTTTCTCATTAACAAGACATCTTCTAAAAAAGATAGCAACAACATTGTAAAATCTAACAAAAAGAATATTGCTTTTGGGATATCATCATGTCTCTGCAAAATCAGACACTACTCAGATTCAGTACCTTGTCTCACACAGTCCTAGGTGAACCCTGATACTGCGCCACTCTGCACAGAGCTTCAGCTGACAGGGCACAGATTGTGGCCAAGGCTTAGCTCTGACAAGAATACTGTTGTTAAGATGAAAGAAAGTTAGTAAGCTAAAGTCACTTCAGATAACAAAATTTAAAAAGGAGTGTACTTACTGAGATAGTGAGCAGCTCAAGGATTCAAGAGGAAAAATATACACATGAAAGGATATAAAGCTCTTCAGCTGTGCTTCTCCTGTTTTCACTGTGCACAGTAAAAGACTTAAAACAAAACTGACCTAGTGAGTTGGACTACAGATAAGATCCTACCACAAGCCATGTAGGACTTCAACACTTAACAAGCATTTGGGTTTGATGCAAGCTAAATGTAAAATTTGATATCCTGTTATACTGAGGAGGTAAGACTACATCATTTAGACATCTTTTTGAGCTTAATTTCATAAATTTAAGTTCTCTCTCAAGGAAAGGATAGCTTTGATTTTTAAACAGAAGCACTAATAACATTGGAATGCCACAATGCTAAAAGCAGCATCTTGTCTAGCCTGTCAAGGACCATGCAGCAGAGGACAAAGAACAGCTTTGTGAATAATCTCCATGAAAATACAGGATTGTGCTTGCTGGTGGTATGAAAAAAAATTACACTGAAAAATTACACTGAAATAACGAGGATTTTTTAATCCAAATTTAAATTATATCTGTGTATTGTTTTCCAAAAGCCAAAACAACACACCAGAAGATTCAGCTCACAATAATAACAGCCTAGACAATTTTTAGGTGGCTCCATATTGCCACCCAAAGGATTGAAGGGACCAAAATATTTCATCTTTTGGCCAAAAAAACCCTTCCAGGTTGACATGTTTGATTTTTTTTCAAGAAGTTTTGAAAGTCCAAATGAGCCACCTACCAATTCAAACTCTCAAACCTTTGAATTCAAAAAGTGAGCTAGAAAGTACTTCTTATGAAGGAATTTTCGGAAGTGCAGAGATGGGACAGCAAGGAACTCAGCAATTTATGAGAAAAATACTAAAATAAAAGGGTAAAATCTTCAAGGGAAGAAAAAAATAAAAGCAGAGAAAAAGACAGCAATTCAATGTGAAGAATTAGGCTATACATAAGGGCCTATACCTCCTCCACTTGAGAGGCAAGTGCTGGATTAGCAGATTCTCTTCATTGGATGTGGTGAGTATGCTGATACTCAGTCTCCCAGCCAATTAATCTTAGCTATCTATCTAAGCAACTGCTGCAGATCCTCTTTGTGACTGGTAAAAGATCCCAAACTGACTCAAAGTGAGTAGAAAGGGAACTCTCAGCAGCCACCTGCTGTAACTTATTTTCTCACAAGCTTAGTTAACTCTGCATTATTTAAAAAATATATGAGATAGAAAAGCCATGTTGTCTGCATTCTTTATTTTCAGGCGCTGGGAAATAATCTGAGAAGTCAGTAGCACACTATGACTACATTATCTTCCTACAGCAGTCAGGCTTTGAAAATTGATTGATTAGCTCTTATCAGTCCGTTTGGAGAGTGCTGAAAAATGTTAGTGGATTACTTTCTAGATAAGATTCTTCTTCCATAAATTTAAACAGAATCACATCTTTTGGTGACGAACAGTCTGACTTCAGCACCAAAGCGCCATGGAGTAAACAGAGATTAGATGCATTTATTGTTTCCCACAAGCTCTAGATTTGGGCTCCTACTAAACTTGTAATTTTTGAATTTACTTTCTGAAGTTCTTAAGTCCCAAGTCTCCCAACACATGGTATAAAGATACTCATCAGCCTTCATAATCTACTCCATGACCATGTACCCTATAGTTCAGGATTTTGAGTGTGCGAAATTACTGACATGTAATTACTGACTGGCTTACTGGGGCCTTGATGGGGAGCTGTATGAGGAGAAGCTGAGGTCACTTGGTCTGTTCAGCCTGTAGAAGAGGAGACTGGGGTGACACCCCATTTTACAACTTCGTCGTGAGAGGACAAGGAGGGGCAGACACTGATCTCTTCTCTGTGGTGTGACAGGACTCAAGGGTCCTGAAATTGTGTCAGGGGAGTTTTAGGTTGGATATTAGAAAAATATTCTTCCCTCAGAGGGTGGTTGGGCACTGGCACAGGCTCCCCAGGGACATTGCTGGTTGCAGCAGCAGCCTGACAGAGTTCAAGAAGCATTTGGACAACACTCTTGGACATGTAGTTGACTCTTGGGGATGGTCCTGTGCAGGGTCAGGAGCTGGACTCAAGGATCCTTGTGGGTTCCTTCCAACTTGGCATATTCTGCGATTCTGTGATTCTTTTGGACATAGAACAACTGATAGGTTTTGCTAATTTCAAGGACAAGCTAAGACAAATATATATACTACACCTTAAAATACACATAGATAAAAATGTCTTGAGTAGTATTAAAAGTCTTCTTATTTCAAATTACAAAACCATGAAGGTAAAATTAACAAACAAACCAACCCCTGCAGGCAAAAAAATCAACTCTCTTTATTTCATAGAAATCTTAAATATTTATTACAAATTGGTAAGATTGAATCACTTGGGGAATCAATAATTAATTAGTAGAAATGTTTCAGATATCTTATAAATATCAAAGGCTTTTAATAATTACTTTACAAATCCAGATCAGCAGAAATCATGAGGGCTTTAAACATTGTGGGAGGTGGAAATAAGCTAAGAAGTTGAGAACTATAATAATTATCAAAAATGAATTGAATACTTTTTGATCTTATGCTGTAGCTTTGTTACAGTGGAGATTAATTCTAAAAGCATGATCCACCATGGATCGTTCAATGCTCACTGCAATTAAGAACAAAGCTTTTCCCAGCTCTAATAATCCAGAACCAGACACATAGAAATGTCACCATATCAATCATACACAATTCAAGTATCAATAACAGCACTTCAAAGTAAGGAAGCCAGCAGTTGTCATAAGAAAATAAATTTGCTTTTGAGTCTTAGAAGAAAACACATTAATGATTTCCAAAGTACCATTTTATATGAGCAGATTAATAACTCTGGAGAACTAAGTTCAATTCTAGAAAACAAAAACCACTCCAGTCCATCCTAGGACACTGAAAAAAAAAACCACAATAAACCTCCCCATATATCCTTAAAGAAAAGCCCACTGTTTCAACTTTAGAGTTAATGTTGACCACTTCTAACTATGAAAAAAAAGGCATTAAAAAGGCATTTAAATTAGACAACATTACTGATTCCCTGACAGCTGTCCTGCAAGCACAGTATATCTACGAATTTCTTTTAACTGTGCAAAAATAGTTTTCCGTTTCATTAAACCATTGTATAATTGCTGTTAAATTTTCTGTTGCAATTCTTGTTACTGATGAAAAACAAAATTCCCTAAACATTGCAGTAGAAAATCTTGTCCAAACTTTAATCATTTACTTAAAAACTGAAACTAAACAATCTTTAAGGTCCACAACCCAAACTATTTCATGTTTTCATGAAAAATAAGCACATACAGGCTCACTACTCTCCCATTCGCAGAAGACAGAGAATAAATTGCAAATAATTAGTTCATTGTCAAGGATGTGATTTCTTATATAATATAGACATGAAAAATTCCTGTGAAGCTGTAATTGCAGGAATGGATAACAGATGGATTTGCACCACAACCAGATTAGTAACAGATCCTGAAGAACCAAAGGCATTGTCATCAACTATCCCTCAGAAGACATTAAAATCCTGTGCTCCATCTCAAGTCAAGCAAAACACAAGGATATAACTTTCCTAGTGTTTTGTTATAATTGCATTTTTTTTCAGACATCCAACAGCATAAACTATGAGACTTCTGAAAAGACAGGTATTCCTCAGATAAATCATACACGGTAGTAAGTTCAGTACTAAGTTCATCTTTGATATGTGCATATTCAGCAAACCTGAAACATCAGAAATACTCAGCATGCAATGAAGAATCTCTTGGAAGCTGTGTAGTATATCTATCCCAGCATATAAACACCTTCAGACAGTAGTCGAAAGGATTAAAATAGCTGGGGGAACAGAAAGGAGCTGATAACAAGTGCAGTGAGGTGCAGAGATACAGAAGTGTGGGCATTTATTCTTACCTGGACAATTCAGTCTATTTGTCACTTTATTCAGTTGCTGAAAAACCTCATTACTATCAAAACATATCTTGTTACAAAAGCATGCAGTCATATATCACTTCTTTGCTTGCAAGAGGAGAAGGCAAAAGCATTTTTCTCTACCACATACTGTTACACCTCACTAATTTCAATTTACACCTAATATTTGGAGTTTATCTACATCTCTTCATGCAAAATTTGTAAGGTGTTAATAAATGGACATTTAACTTAGACTGCGTGTTGTAGTCTGCCATGTTTAGTTAAGAAGTGAATGAAATTAACGTATCTGGCATTGATTCATCCTGTGTATTTATTAGGAGGAGGAAGGAGAAGAGAAAATAGAGCTAAACTAAGGTGGCTGGATAGGAAGAAAAATCAATCCTGGTCATATTACAGCAGTAGTACATGATGGCTCTAACTCTGACTTTTCAGGAAAGCCACAGTCTGTGGCCTACCCTAATTCACCATCGATACTGATGGAGAAAAGAGCACGCTAGGATGTTCACTGCATCAATGCATTTAAGAGGCAGCATTCGACAGTGGAGTTCCTCCTGGTGTCCCTCCGCAGCTACTATTTCTTGATGAGAAAAGGTCACTCTGTTGTAGATCTACATCCTGATTCACAGGAATATATGGGTTGTCCCTACCTGGTATAGCGTGAACTGAATCCTTTGCCTGAGCTGTCTCTATTTCACCAAAGAGGATGTATTGTGTTGATCACTTATTCACTAGATAGTTTTGGTTCTCTTCACTGACCAATTTCCACTTTTATTTTCTCTCCATCTGTATTTTGCAAGAGGTCAAATACAAGCATCCTACTTTTTTATTTCTCCATAATTCATTAATGCTAACACTTTTATTTCCAGTACATTCCTTTGCCTGCTGTGGATGCCATGCAATAAAAATTAGAGTCTTAATCTTCTTAAACTCTCAAGCTGGCATTATATAATGGCATTCTGCTCATGAGTGATTCATTCACAGTGCAAAGGCTGGCTGGACAGAAAGTAATAAAATTGCAATGATTGCCTGCGAGACCTCAAGAGGCAGAACCTCACAAGACCTGAGATTTTAAACTCATAAAAGATAAAGCTGAGTCTCACAGGAGAAGATCAGACAAGGACAGAGATGATTGGCCACAAAAGAAATGTCCTGATTGTTGTTGAACAGTTTTCCTTTGGCAAAATGAAGATTATTTCTCATTTATTAAGTTCTGTAGTGATAGTGACAGAAATTTGCCAAAAGTTGGGTACAATAATGCCTTCTCTACATCAGTATAGAGTATCAAGGGTAGAGGATAGTGAGAAAAACTTTGGCCACTACTTAGCATCTCAAAGTAAGTGATTATGATAGCAGGATTTGTTTGCATTCAATGACCACAAATTATAAATAAATAGTTATATTCTGTTTATTCTGTTTATTCTGTTTCATTTTATAGCTACTCTATATGATTTGTTCTAGCTTTTAATCTTCTTTCAGAAAGAAACCAGTTCCCAAAAGAAATGGACATATATATTTTTGGATTTTTGCTACCATCTTGTATAAAATACTGTTTTGACTGCCAAGAAACTTGTAGAACAAGGGAAGAACAAGAGTCTGACAAAGTATCAAAGTTCCTATAAATGCTGTGAAAAAATAGGCAGGAAACTACAAGGGAAAAAAGACCCAGACTCCTTTGTCTAATTCTGTCTCCTGTTCCTAAGTCACAATAAGTACTTATTATTTTCAAAGAACTCACAGAGCTCCTCAATCTCAGAATGCATTTCCAGGAAAAGCTCTTTAAAACCTCATGTTGATCTGAAAGCTGAATACAAAAGGCAATCCGCAGTACAAAGAAGGAGAAGATATTTCCAGCTTCTGTAATAGGTACAGAAGCTCTGCTGCTTTTTGAACATTTCATGCCTAATCAGGTTCCCATCTAGCTGTTCCTGAGGACTTTCCCCAGTATATTCTCACTGCATGTACATGACATCTCATATGCCTGTTCATGCTTGGGGTAGGTATAAAGCAGGTATTACCAAAGGGTCAGGATGTATATTACCCAATATGATTTGAGTTATCCTGTGGATTTTTCCCCCAAGGTGAGTCTTCTTCAGCTATTTTGACTCCAGCATTTCCCAAGTAATTTCTGTGCTTCGTGCTTGCTCTCTTCCTTGTTCACAGCCAGCATTTCGGTTATCTTGGTTGCACTTCAATTAACAGGACTACATTGTGGGGTTTTTTTCAGAAATGAGGCTGAATTTTCATGACTTCTCACTCTTCATAGTTTGTGGGAGGTTACACTGAGATGCCACTTCTTTCCCTTCAGCCTAAACAGCCCTGTAGGGTACCTTCACATCACCATCCTTGGATGGCGCCTCGGAGAGTGACTGTCAACTGCTGAAGCCTTTGAGTTTTCTCTTTGTCTAATTTACAGCTCACACTGTAAAGAAAACTCCTAAGACCTGGACAAAAACAACTGTCCACTCTGATGCCCCTGAGAGTGGTATAGCTCTACAATGCTAAAAGGGAAAGTCCTGGGGCCAGGTGAGAGAGGAAAAACCAGACAGTAAAGTGTCATCTTACAGGGAAGGTACCATTTACCCTATCACATCTCTACATTTCTACAATAAATTCCATTAGATAGAGAAAACCTTATGCAAAAGAAGGAAGTCTTGTGCATTTACCCCCAACACAGCAGAGAGGCTGAGCAGGATGCAGCCAGTTCTCATGCTTTACTAACAAGCTTATTTTTTAAACTCTGCTAAAGCACATCTCAACACTCCTGACTGTATGCCCTGGATTAGCCATAGTGCTGTCAATAAATTAATCAGAAGAGTGGAGCTTGCACAGGAGTAATACAGAAGTTAATTTGATTCCTTCTCATTTTTGAATATTCATCATTCCTTGGGAAAGTAAAATAAAATAAAAACAGCTTGTAAGATGAGGGACGAGGGGTTGTTTTTTAAATGGGTTGACCATTATTATATTATTCAGTGGTAACAGTTATCCTATATTTACATCCTTTTGCAATAGTAACCAGCAGGATGTGTAATCAGGAGGAAGAGTCTCTTGTGACACTTGCTTTTAATCATCCTTATAGGGCATGACTAAGCAAGGTACGATGAGCAGGCTCTCTCCTGGACAGTACTCCTCCAGGAAGTAATTGAAAGTTAAATTGCAAGTATAACTTGTGTTACTATTGAGTTACAAATATATGCAAAAAATCGTTTCTAGTTCAATGCTTTAGTAGCTGACAAATTTCTTTTATGAACAAGCACCGGCAAGAAGTATTGAGCAGGGAACCTTGCAGAAGACAGGTGCTTAATCTGCCAGAAAAAAATGAATGTAGTTTAATCCTTGTTATTTGTTTTACAAGCAGCAAAATGTTACACTGCAAAAGCCCAAGAACGTAAACTGATCTCTTAGGAGCTGCCTACTAAAGGTAGAAATCTTCATCCATGAAATCTAGATAATTTATTCATTTAAATATCTCTCCAAGCTGACCGCTCTAATATTAAAATTTCTCTTCATTTTGGTGGGAAAAAAAAAATTTAAAAATCTCCATGTTACCATAAATTTTGCATTTTTTTCCCCTGTGTGTTATTTGCTCTTTGTATTTGCCTGTACCAGACAGCCTGTATTGGTTGTTCGGTGTGCTCAGCTCCCCAGCGTGGTATGCTCAGCTCACAGGATAGTTTGCAGAGAGGAACACCAATGAAATGCATATATTAAAGAATAACAAAATCCCAAAACATTGAGCATTTTGACAACAGCTGTGAGGTTAATTTTTCAGGAAGTCTTCAGTTCCCTTAAAAATAGAATATTTAAGCAAAGGCCAAAACCAATTTTATAAAACTGAGATAGCAACTTAAATTAAGGCAGTTATCTTGCCAATTCTCATCCTAAATCACAGTGCTCACCAACTATGTATCTGATGATTTTTAGGGTACTACTAATATTACTTCATGTAATAATTTCTTCATACATCATCATCTGCAGTAGAAGCTAGGCGTCTGAGGCACAATTCTTTGAGAGAACGAAGGAGATATCACCTTCTCCTTAGTATTTTTCCTCTGATAACCTGCAGCTGGAAAGAGTAATTGTGAGAGCAAGAGCAGGGGGTCACACTGATGACAAAGAGGACACGCCTCTCTGGGGAAGACATTCTATTCACACCTGTGCTGGACAGTGGCTGGTGCAGTGTGCTGGCACAGTCCCAGACCAAATTTCAAGCTGTGCACCGTAGGGGGAAGCCTGATTGCAACACTTCTGCCTTGCCTATCTTGCAAGGCTCAGAAAGAAAAGCTGGTGATAGACATTGGGAAGAATAATCTGACCTACTAATGCACCTTATAGGACTCTAAATTATCTGCAATTGCAGAGGGGAATAAAGGACTTGGATTCTTCTGTGAACAAGTCAATAATAGTCTCTGCTCAATACATGGCATTGATCAAAATAATGAATGTTAGGATGCAAACAGAGTGATGTTAAAACAGTATTGAAAGTGAACACCATCATAAAAATCAATGACAGCTTCCTCTGAACCACTGTTCACTGCTGACCACTTCAGCAGAAAGGGATGTGGCAAACAGTTCACAAACAGACAACAAAAATGAAGAGATGCTTGGGTAAACATTGATTATGTAGTGAATTAAATGACTGGGACAGTTCAGCTTTGAGAGGTACTATTTAGGGTGCCATGAATAATACATTCACTAAATTGAACTTACAGAGAGCTGGGAATTTTTTAACAACCTGTAGAAAATATGAATTTGTCAAAACAGGAGTATTCTGTCAGAATGCACCATTTCAAAAAAACATTTCAGAGGAATAACAGCCAAGGTTACTCCTTGTCAAGGACTTTTCTACCTTTAGAAAACTGATTTGTTCCCTCCAAGTGGGTTACCTGGGATCCCAGCTTTCTGTGGCAGACGTGTGTCACAGACCTCCTCAGGGAGGAGATAATTGAAGCTAAATTATCACTTGCTCTGTGTGAATCTTGCACACAGAGCAAGTGATAATTTAGCTTCAAGACTCCAGGGCAAAGACACTGTAGGGACAACCAAGAATTCAAACACAACATTTCCAGTGCTCTGGAAGCACTAGATGCAATAACACTAGGGCTTGTAAAAACCTAGCAATAACACTGGGGTCGTAGAAAGGCAGAAAATCCCAAATCTCCCCAAGTTGAATTGCTCTGGATTTCAGGAGTATGACTTGACTTCACAATGTCCTTCATTTTTTATTTAGCATGTTCCTCTTCATGAAGGAAATCAGGAGGCATGCACAGACCATAATCCAAGGGAAACCAAAGTGTACAGGCCTCCATCCTGAAAAGCATTTCAGTTGAACACTGACAAAGTCATGGGGCTAATTTTTGGCAGAAGGCCTCCACTGTGCCCTTTCACATCCAGAGGTCTTCCTGTATTCATTGCAGGTCATCCCCTGTCCTTAAGAAAATGTTGCCTCATAAGTTGGACATTGCATCATATACTATACATACCATATACATAGACATGATCATATCATATACATATCATATACACAGACATGATCAGTTAGGTGGGATACCCCATCACAGGAAAATACAAGGTTCAACAGGCAGGATTTCCACCTCATGAAGCTGTGCTGGCTGTGACTGATGACTGTGTTGTCCACCAGGTGTTTTTTCAATACTTCCCAGAATAATATTTTCCATAGTTTTACCTGGCACTGAAATGAGACTAACAGGCCTGTCATTTCTGAGGTCCTTTTTCTTGCCCTTCTTGAAAATCAGGACAACATTCTCCAGCTTCCTGTCAGCTGGGACCTCTCCAGATTTCCAAGATCACTTAAAAAGCATTAGTCCTCCAGCTCAGAGCATTGAGATTCCCTTGGTCCATCATCCATGTTGAAGACAGAGGCAAAGAATGCATTAAACACATCTGCCTTGTCTCTGACCCTGTTTGTAAGACAGCCACCCTCATCCTGTAATGGGACGGTTATTTTTACACTGCCTTTTGCCACTCATATATTTGCTAAAAAACGTCTTTTTGTTGTCCCCCACAGCTCTGGCTAGCTTCATCTCCAGCTGAACTTTGGCTATAGGATCTTTTTCCCCAAAGTAGCAAGCAGCATGTCTGTATTCCCGTGTCACCTGACCTGTCTTCCCCTGGGTGTACACCTTCTTTTATTTCCAAACGAAATCTCTGTTCAGCCAAGCTGGCCTTCTGCCTCATCTGTTTGACTTACGATGCTTGGGGATTGCCTGCTCCTGTGCTTTTAAGAGGTGATGTTTAAAAAGTGAGAAGCACTGATGAATGTATGCACCTGCAAAAACATTCTCCCAGGGGATTTCACTCATTAATTCTCTGAGCAGTCGTAAGTCAGTTCTCCCCATGTCCAAGTCCAGATTTGAAGTTTTGCCGACACTTTTCCTCCTGTCAACAGAGATTTTAATCTCAATCATTTTGTGGTTGCTGTGGCCAAGAGGGCTGCCAATCTCCACTTTGTTTATGAAATCCACTTTGTTGACAAGAAGTAGATGAAGAAAGGCATCTTTCTGAGTCAGATCCCTTAGGGCCTGTTCTATAAAGTTGTCATCCAGGTGTTTTAGGAATCTTCTGGTCCAGGTTGGATCAGCTGTGTAATGTTCCCAGCTAATTTCTGGCAAGTCCAAGTCCTCCATAAGGACAAGGGAAGTTGCCTTGGAAGTGTTCCTTAGTTCCTCAAAAAATAATTTGTTGGTGTCATTGTCCTGGATGTGAGGTCTATAGCAGATTTCCAGTGATATCTGCATAATTTGTTTGCCCCTTGATTCTTACCCAGAGGATCTCAACTGTGCCACTGCCAACTGTGAGCTCAATACATTCTATCCCATCTATTACATACAAGGCCACCCCCTGCCTCTTCTGCCCTGCCCGTCCCTCCTGAAGAGCCTGTAACCACCCAACAGGGTACTTCAGTCACAGGACTCATCCCACCAGATTTCATTTGTGCCAATGATTTCAAATCTCTGGGACTGGGCCAAAGTATCCTGTTTTTTTTCTTCATGCCATGTGCACTAGTGTAGAAACATATTATTGTGTGGTACACTGTAGCCAATACTTCCTGAAGCAGATTGAGGGATCCCATTAGAAGTTGTCTTCTCAAGCTCATCAGGTTTTGACACACCACCCCATTGTTCATCACTGGGAAACCTCGTTTTCTCTCTCTCCCTCCCAAGACAGTTTAAAAGCCCTATCAACAAATTCCAGTGGGTCCTGGGTGCACTTTAAAGAAATATATACATACATACATCTATATATATATACACATACATACATTCATGTATATATGCACACACAAGGAAGCAGTCTTTTCAGGACATTAGCTCTTTGCTACCAGCTGCCTGGAGTTTACATAGGAAAGAAGAGGGGTTTTTTTCAAGACCAGTTCTGTTGAGAGGCACATCTCAAATTCTTCAGAGAAGCATGATATGATCTGGTAGGCAGAAACCTATTTCTATTATGTAATCTAAAATGTGGCCACTAGTCCATTAAAATAAATATTAGGCACTACTGTTCCTTGGCTTTTAAATAGTGTGTACCATCCTGGGGATTTTCAAATAATGGATTTAAAACAGCTTTTTTCAGCAAACCAAATGTTGGATCAATCATGCTAGAATAAGGGGAGGAGAGTCTGCTGTGAAACCCTGAGGTGTGTCACTTTAAAATAGTGCAGGGCACTCTAGGGCAAATAAAACAATAGTAAATCAAAAGAGTTCATCTATTGTGGCTACTTATTCTACAGCAACTTCGGTTCAAGCCACGCTGGTAGTTCTTCTGGTGCCTTAAATCAAACAGCAGGTATCTGTGGCCTGAAGTTACGAAATGCTAAACATCTGCCAGTTTCCAGACGTGAAACACTGCAGCTGCCGCCTTACCTGAAGGACATTTTACTGTTAGTGTACCAGGAATCTCAGTGCTACTGTCATGTAGCATTTTCACTATGAAATACACTATTGTCATTTCACAAAAGGTTAAACAATTCTCTCTCCCAAGGATCCAGTTTTAAGCAATTTACAAAATATTTTAATTATCATATTTTTCAATTCCTTATACTGGACACAAAAATACAGCAGCACACGATTCTGTTTTACTCTTTAACAGACTCAAGACTTCTCTTGACAGCTGGTAGTATCAGTGAGCAGTTCAGCTGTCCATTCACCCAAACTGTACTGGCACAATTCTTGCTGATGTGTTTTGGCCCATGAGAAAGACCTACAGATGCACACAAAATAGAATATAACTAATAATCCCTCAAAACAAATATTTAATTCCTGAATGTTAATGGTCTGGTACTTATGGGCACATAAGACTTCTGTCTTCCCTTCATCATCAAGTACTCCCAATGCCAAACAGAACAAAGGTTTTGATTGGCACTAGATACATGAAAGAGCTGGTGCAAATCACGTTTTCTATAACTTGCAACTGATTGTTGCATTTCCATAATTGATTGTTCCTCTTACAATTCTCTACTATATTTGCCCAGTTTGCACATTTTTCTTCCAAAGTTAAAGTCTTGCGGCATTTTGCATCCTCATCTGTCTCCAACAGCAATATCAATTTGGCAGGCTGCAATGCATATTTGCAATGAAAAGCTTGGAAGCCACTCTGTTGAGATCAATCAAGATACACTTGAATCTAAGAATATCAGTAACTGTGTGGAAGTCATAAGCATTACTGTGGGTCATGTTAGAGTATGCTGTACTTGGTGCATATTCAGTGAGGCACTATAATCTTCAAAAGATGCCCTGAAGATCATCCTGGGGGGCAGAATGAGTTGTGAAGACAAAAGAAGCACACTCTATCCTTAGACTGGAAATTTATTAATAAACCTTGGACTCAGTGATCTTAATGGTCTTTTAGAACTTTTATGATTCTATGATCATGGATGAACAGCAACAACAAGGATACCAATCTCTGAAGACATTACTTTTGCCCAGGGAAAGCAAAATGTGCTATAAAACTCCCAGAGGTGTCTTTTGTGTATGTTCTTAAATGAACTAAGGAATGTTAGATGTTCACCTTACCTTCTCAAATGGCCCAGTCAATCTAATACCTAGTCTTGCCTAGCAGGCTTTTCCTGAGAAAGTAGAAAAAGGAAAGAGGGAGCAGGATTTTAAGCATAATAGTTGTTCTCACGTGCCTCAAATCTTACATATCACAGTAGCTTGCTTCTATCATTATTTCCACTTGTAAAATACAATATGAAAAGCAAAGACATTTGAAAACATTTAAAATGTTTCCAGACTGGAAAGATTAAAGGGGACTCTCAGTCTGGGAACATCTCTTTTCAAAGACTTCTCACTTTCCCTGAGAAGAAGCTTGTGATGAGAATTGTCCAGAACAGGAGATAACAGAAAACACCCTTTGGAGAGTGTGCAGAATGAGAGAGAAGTAAGGTTACATCACCACTCTGTTTTATGAGGAAATGGCCTGATTCCCACCCCCCTGAGGGTCCAGCCTAGCTAGCAATAAACCTCAGGGGAAAATCAGGGTGAGGACAAAGGTAAAAGACAAAAAGTGCTCTTACTCCTTCAGGGACACAGTCCCACAGTTTTAATGCAGAGCCTACACCACAGAGCCCAGGAAGAATAAGAGACTGAGTCCCTGTGAAGGGGAGATTTAAGCCCTTGGTGAAGGAGGGGGGAGGGAAGGGGGTTTATTAGCCAATAGGGACTGACCCTTGGGGAAGTGAGGCATAGGTGGGA